>JAOTJB010336809.1:0-12802 GCA_027123815.1 Erythroxylum minutifolium
CATCTAATACCACAACAAGCATAGGGGACCACAACTTACATACAACACCACAACATCTATAGGGGACCACAACATACAATATTAAAAAAGAAAAAAAACACAATGAGGCAACAAATAATGGACACAAGCACACAGATTTAGAGGATCGCAAAAAACATAAAAGGTAGACAACAATGACATACCATGATGAAATGTCATATGAGGAAGAACACACGGTAAAGAAGATGGGAGACGCACGAGATGACGGATTGTATCAAAAGAAAATGGGAGATTAAGGATTAGAAAAAAGAAAATGGAAGATTAGGTATTAGAGAAACCATCAAGATTGAAGCGTGGTGATGTCTATGAGTAAGAGGGATTAGGGATTTGGGATTTCGGAAGAGGAGAGGGCAAACATTGCATTTGGGAAGAGGAAGGAGATGCAGCGTCTTCTTCCAAAACATTGCGTTTTTGTCCAATAAAAAGTGATGTAGATAAAAACTGATATGTTAAGAGGGGAGGTAAATAAAATTAAATAAGTATATAAAGAAAAAGAATACAGCAAAAACCAAATAAAATAACTACAAATAATAAAGATACAAATACAAAATACTAATAATAAAATACTGATAATAAACAATAATAAATAAATAACGAAAAAATAGGGAAGGGAATAGGAACAAAGGACAGACCTGATATGGAGCCCAACTCTACTAAATACCTGATAGGTTGCAACAGATCAGCTCTGCTCGTCGCTATGTGGGCTAGGAGTTCTGGCACTGCTACCTTATGTATATGACAATGCTACAGGGTCCGCCATTCTTGTTAGATCGTTTCTAGACACCTAAAAAAACTCTCAAACTAGAAAAGACAGATTAGACTTCCTACACAGGTGAATAGCGTGTGCGAGCATGACAGTAGATCCTCGTAATACACTTACTCGACTACCTCGTCGTACTTTGAAGGGTTTCCCTTACCCTTATCCTATCCCGCCAAATTTTTCTATATCTGACCAGTTCCACTGTAAGGGCTAACTCTGACATATCTTTCTTACCTACTTCTCTCCACGTCTTGTATGGCCTACCTTTTCTCCTCTTGTAGCCACTAAGAATAATTTGCTCACATCGTCTTACCGGAGCATCCGAGTGCCTTCTGCGCACATGCCCAAACCACCGAAGCCTGGTCTCTCTTATCTTGTTGGCAATACTGGTCACCTGTAGTCTGTCTCGCAACACACGGTTGCGGACTTTATCTCTCCTAGTACTGTCACACATCCACCGAAGCATACGCATCTCTGCTACCAACAATTGTCTTGTATATTGACTTCTGACAGGCCAACACTCTGCCCCATATAACATGGTTGGTCTAATCACCATTCTGTAAAACTTCCCTTTGAGCTTTAAAGGAATCTTTTTATCACATAAGACCCCTGATGCGCTTTGCCATTTGCTCCACCCGGCTCGGATACGATTGACTATATCTTCATCAATATTACCATCTCCCTGGATGATAGAACCGAGGTATTTAAAGCTCTGTTTTTGTGGTATGACATCAGTTCCAATTGTTACCGCTGCCTCATGGACCATCTGGCTTGCTGAAAAGTTGCATTCCAAGTACTCTGTCTTAGACCTGCTCAGTCTAAAACCTTTCAACTCTAACATCTCTCTCCAACATTCTAGCTTGGAATTGACCCCCGCCCTAGTCTCATCTACCAGGACAATATCGTCAGGAAATAGCATACACTAAGGTACTTCTTCTTGGATATGTTTAGTAAGCTCATCTAACACTAAGGCAAACAGAAAAGGGCTTAACGTGGAGCCTTAGTGTAAGCCAATATCGATAGAAAACGCTTCCGTGTCACCCCTTATCGTCCTTACGCTAGTTACTGCTCCTTCATACATATCTTTAATAACGCGTATATAGGTTGGGTGGATTCCCTTTGCCTCCAAGCACCTCCATAAGATTTCCCAAAGAACCCTATCATACGCCTTCTCCAAATCGATAAAGATCATATGTAAATCTCTTTTATGTTCTTTGTAGCCTTCCATAAGCCTACGGAGAAGACGTATTGCTTCTGTAGTGGACCGACCAAGCATAAATCCAAATTGGTTGGCTGATATAGAAGCTGCTCTCCGGGACCCTCTTCTCGATTACCTTCTCCCACAGCTTCATAGTATGACTTAGTAATTTGATGCCTCTATAATTGTGACACTATTGGATGTCCCCATTGGCCTTGTATATTGAGATCAACCTACTCAATCTCCATTCATCTGGCATTTTGGCTGAGTCTAGTATCACATTAAAACGGCGAACTAACCACTCAATACCTATAAAACCTATCTGCTGCCATACCTCTATAGGGATCTCATCCGGCCCGACTGCCCTTCTGCTTCCCATCACTCTCAAAATTTTTGTAATTTTGCCCCTTTTAACCCTACCGAGTTGGGACCAGTTTGAAAAATGCTCTGATACAACATGTTCACCTAACTCTCTATTGACTGAGATGCCTTCGTTATACAAGCCGAAAAAGTATCTCTGCCACCAACTTTCGATGGCCTGTGTCTCTGTAAGTACGTGACCTGCTTCATCGCGTCTACAATAGACTTGGTTAAGATCTTTCGTCGCACATGCCCTACCCCGCGCCAACTTGAAAATTCTTTGTGCTTCCTTGAACGTATCCAAATCCCTATACATAGACTCGAATGCTTCTCCTTTCGCTACTGCAATTGTTTTCTTTGCTTTCTGCTTTGCCATTCTATACCTTATTTTATTGGCCACCCGCTCTGCATATGTCGTACTTGCTACTAGGTCTTTGTACGCTCTCTTTTTCGCCTTTACCGTCTCCTGAACCTCTCCTGACCACCACCAGGATTCCATCCGCTTATCCATCTGCCCTTTAGAGATTCCTAGGAGTTTTGAAGTAGTTTTCCTCACTATAGGGGCTACTCCTTCTCATATCTGATTTGCATCTCCTTTCATAGCCCATGCGGCTTTATACCAGATTTAAGTCCTAAAACGTTCCACCATGTCCCATTTTAGATTCTACCATCTAATTTTACGACATCGCTTAGTAAATCGATGTGTCCTCCATCTCTTAATCTCTAGATCCAAAACCAACAATTTATGCGGGGTTGATAAGCATGCGGTCGGGAGCACTTTGCAATCCTTACACCATGCTCTAACTCACTTGCTAACAAGAAATAATCAATCTATGTCTTGGTCGTGTTACTCTTAAATGTCACCAGGTGCGCCTCGTTTTTCTTAAAAAAGGAATTAGCTATCATCAGCTCAAACGCCACTGCCATGTCCAGTAAGACATTTGCACTCTCATTTGTAGTGCCGTATCCAAAACCCCCATAAGTTCCTATATACCCATCTGAGGCAGCCTCTATATGTCCATTAAAATCACCTCCTAAGATAACTTGCTCAGAGTCAGGAATTTGTCGGAGCACTTCATCCAGTGCTGCCCAAAATACATGTTTTTATTGTTCGTCTAACCCAACTTGCGGGGCGTAAGCATAGAATACGTGGAGAACATCCTTGCTAAGAACAATTTTTGCCACTATAATCCTATCATTTACCCTTGTGATCCCCTCCACTTGATTTAGAAGCTCTTGGACCACTAGGATACCTACCTCATTCTGCTTTCGTGTATTTCCCAAGTACCACAATTTGAACCTCCCTATCTTCTTAGCTTTAGCTCCCGACCATTTAGTCTCCTGAATGCAGGCTTTATGTATCTTGTACTTATCTAAAATCTCTATTAATTCTAGAGACTTTCCCGTAAGGGTCTCAATGTTCCAAGAGCCTATTCTCAAAATTTCGTCCCTTTAATTATGCTTGCTTGTGGCACGCACCGAACCACTGGTACATATCCCATCGGCGTAATGAGAATTCATTCCTCCTAGCACGAGGCCCTCACACCCTCTTGGAGTTACTAATCTAATACGTCGTTAGGAGAAAAATATAGATAGATAAAAAGTCTATATAGAAGGATAAATATGGATATATAGCAGGACTAAAGAAATTTTAAAAAATAAAAAAACTAATAATAATAATAATAATAATAATAATAATAATAATAATAATAACAGCAATAACAATAATAATAATAATAACAATAACAATAACAATGAAATAAAAAAAGTTATGCCAACCGAAGGGATCCTCGATAATGCACAAGTAATAAACAACATGAACATACAAGTATACTTAGAGCATAGACAAAAGAACAATATATGAAATAAGGTGAAAATTCTCACAGAACGACCTAAATGGCAGCATCTATGAGAAATAAGAGTAGGTCTTGTAAAAGTTGAAAACCCATTAAGAGGGCATTGAAGTGGCATGAAAAAGAAATGATCTTTGTATCAAGTAAGGGAAAATTCAATCGCAAGGGATTGTGAGACGATGAGGATCACACCAGTATAAGCCAATGATTAGCAAAAATCTATTGCTAATAATCATAGCAAAAAACTATTGACAATGATTAGCAAAAAACTTGAAAATTTGGCAATGTCTTCGACTATTAGCGACAATTTTAAGGCCAACTATAATTTTTTTCTTAGCCAAAAGTCCTCTTTGTAGTAGTGCAATTTAGCATTAATTCCTTAATGTCTTAATTGCAAAAAAAAAAAGAAGAGAGAATTGAGATTTTGTGCTGTTATTATAACTAATCATACAAATCTCTCCTTAAAAAAAAAAAAAGGCATAGAATCAACTTCAACTTAATCACCATCCGAAACATAATAAAAATAAAAAGAAAGGCGAAAAGCCTCAAGTTGCTACGCAATGATGTCTTTTGTTTTTCTTCAACAATTTAGGCCTAGGCTTCATGGGCTTCAAGAACTGGGCCTGCAATTTTACAGCCTCCCTCAGCACTCCCAGTAGCGTCTCTTCCACCGCCGCTCCACCTTCCTCCACCGCCCCCAACCACCGCGCCACTGCCTCCATCGTGCTCACGCATCCTCCCCATGGCTCCTTCCTCAACACCAAATCTGACTCGTATATACTCTTTCCTTCCACCTCCTTATCAAATCCATCCAAGCATACCCTCGTCGCGAGTTTACTCAAATACCCTTCGCTCGCTTTCACCATCTCTTTCGCATGCTTCCACGTCGCATCGAACACTATCAGAACTAAACGCCTTTTTTCGGCCTTGAGCTCCGATAAGGGAACGGCGGCCGAGGAAGGGGTGTGAGGGAACAAGTAGAACATGGGCGGATGAGGCTTGTCGCCAGCGAATATGGGGTGGAGCAGGTTTGGAGTGAGGCGGCGAGCGATGATAGTAGTGGCATTGAGGAGAGATTTGGTGAGAAGATGAGCTGTGTTGTGCTTGTGTTGAGACTCGTGAGGGTGTTGGATTACTATGATCTGAGTGGACGTTGGGATCTGTGAAGATGGGATGACGTGGCAGAGACAGACGGGGATTGGTCGGTTGCAGTTGTCGCAAATTTGTCGCCGCCGGTGCAATGGCGTCGATATTTCACCGGCGAATTCTAATTCCATTTCCTACGACCACAAAACGGCACGTCTTTACTTATATAGCCTGTGGCGTAAGAAGACAAGATCTCTGCATCAAAACGCAAAGTCGTTCATTACATTTAGTATCACTAAACGACATCGTTCTTTTCACGGTACACTAACCTCGACGGGATTTTATTGGTCAGGTTTTGTAGGCGAAACTGAAGTTGGAAGTATGGCGACGGAGATGGCGAGTAGTACGAGTTTCGAAATTTCTCAGTTTCAACACACCCCTTTTTACTGGTACATGTAAACCGAGTATTAGAACCTTTACGTTGAGCTCTTTTATAGTTATAGATGGAATTGGAATTCTTCTTTGGGTTAGGTCTAATTTTGTGGTTTTGACTTTAAACTTATGTAGTGAGGAGAATGTGTATATGCTTTGCAAGAAGCTCAAGGATATTGGTGTAGCAGATGCTGATGGGTCTGATCTTTTCGTTGCTTTTATTTCCAATGATAAGAAACAGGCAGCTTTCTATTTGCTCTTCTTATGATTTTTCTTTTCCAGAAAAGAACGAAGTCTTGATTTCACGGAAAGAAGATCAAGAGATAGCAAATTTGTGAATATTCTATATAAAATGTTGTCAAACTATCAATTAGTTTAGCTGATTAATCAAAATGATGCTCTTAGTTAACTGCTTGTTTCACCTGATTGTAATTACTGGATTGCACATTTACCTTTTGAATACAGGTCTCCTAGTACTCAATTCTTTTTATTTTTGACAACGTTTATAGGTCCCATTGTGGTATCAAAAGGCTAGTAAGAGAGCAGATGGTGCCGTCATATGGGATTATCACGTCATTTGCATACAGGTGAATGCTGACCTGTTTTTCTCAGTAAGGAGTATTTGTTTTGCTCATTAATGACAAAATATACCTAACGTTCATTTGATATATGCAGAGGAAAAGAGATACTAGCTCTGCTCCTATGGTATGGGATTTGGATTCTAGTCTGCCCGTTCCTTCCACTTTAGCTACCTATGTAGCTGAAACCATCCGACCATCATTTAAGTTCTTCTCTGAGTATCAGAGGTACTATGAATCTTGTTATAAAATTGCATAAATTGAAATTGAAGTATTTGAATAAAGTTGTTTACGGGAAAGCAGATAGCATTTCCAATTGATGAAATACGGCTTTAGCTATAGAGCTTGTAATGGGCTCTTTGTTTGTGGCCTGAGATTGAACATGGTGGAAAATGTTGTTGAAATTTCATCTTTTTTTCTTTTTTTTTCAAAAGAAAAGCTTATGAACACTATCACCCTAGTGCAGAACATTTGTGCTTCAATAAGAAATGGTTTATATTCTCCATATTAAGTAGTTAGTGCTCTGTTTTCACACAAATATGGTGTTTAGTTACTTCCTAATTATCTGCATTAAGTTTAGGAGCTGCGATTTTCATGATGGTTTTCTAACCCAATAACAGGTTTGTCTTTTTTGTGTTTATTGATCTCATTGCTCATCTGAGGTTGGTTTCAAGGACTTATGTCGGTTAACACGTTAACATTTGTAGTTGCTTGACTGCTAACTAATCAGTTTGATATTTAAAATTGTTACGAAAGAACATCGTAAACTTTTCCATTTAGCATGTTTATGTTGGAGAAAAACTGGTGGATGTAAGCATGGAGAGTTACTTTTAATTTGCTTCATTTTGCAAATCCATTTGGGTTAAGGTCTAGCATTTATGATTCAGAGTAGTAACCTATTTCATCTAACTGATTTATGCGACTTTACTACTAAAATACATTCTTTTCTATCTGCACTTTCTATCAGAACTGATTTATGTGGTTACAACTTGGGTTTTCTTGAAATTCAGATTCTTTCGGATTGTGCATGCTCCAGTGTTCCTACGTTGGTTTTCGTCAAATAGAAGTCACATGAAAGATCCTATTGGGAATTGGATTGCTGAACCTCCCGCATATGATCCCATAGTTGCTGAGGGTAAAGCGTTTCACTGTTTGTCTACTTTGACTTTTGAAAATTAGTTTGTCATACAAGGATCTTAGGAGTAGTATGGAACCTCATAATGGAAGTTTGTCACTATTCAAGCATATTTATGTGCAATTTCATGGCTAAGAGTCTGGAACTAATGAAGTTTGGCACATCTATATACCCTCAGGATGAGAGTTTGGAACAAATAAAGTAGGCTTTATAAGGGCCATCTATCTTAAAAGCATGATGCAAGCATGCTTCTTTGTAGTTGCATGATTCATGTTTGTTCTGGTTTTCATCTAGGTTTTTTTTTTCCTTCTATGCCTGAATCCTCGTGAGAAAAATTCATACTAAAGAAATTCGGTGTCACAATTGTATAGCAGTGCACTTAGTCTGACTCATTGAGTAGTAACGTCAATAAACTGAAAAAACAGAAAATTTGGCCAAACATAAAGAGGAGCATGAACCTGTTATGCGGTTGCCTTTAATTCGTAAGTCAGAAGATGGGTGCCTGTTAACCATCTTAGATGTCCATAGCTATACTTGAATGCATTTCAGTGTGTATGATTGAACAAACACGTAAACTTGTCTTTTCTTTCTGTATAAGCAGATGGAACAGTGCACAATTTGAACGAGTACATGGAGATCCACGCTCATGATGTGGTGGGAAGTGTGGGAACAGACATGATAGTTTCATCATTGACCCAGAAATTTGGCATGGTTATAGGTGTAAGTCAGGTAGAGGAGTTTTTTTCTAAAGTTTGGTGATGTACAAACGAAATGGATGAGGTTTCACATAAATAAGCTAGCTACATGTCATGATATAAGAATACCTTGCCTACCAATTGCGGAACAATTATTAGTTACACAAAGTATCAACACGATCTCATTCCAAAAACGAAAAAAAGTGGCTATATCTGCAATGAATGTACTGCTACTATGCCATAACACAACTTATGAACGTTCCTTGACCTAGATGATAAGGCTGATAACAAAGACCATAAACCCACCAAATGTGAGAGGAACTGCGACTGAACCAGATAACAAGGCTGATCGCAAAGGATGTGACCATTTGCAAAATCAAGCTTCATCTTCGTTGTCCGAGAGTAAACAATCTCCAATTTGCTGCCTGCAAGCAGAAAACGGTTCCTATAATTTAAACAGGGACTGAAGGTAAGTGTCGTCCCCTAAAATAAATTATTCAAGAGAAGAACACTGGGTGGCATGCCAAGATTGTATTCTGCACGCCAACATAGAAGTCACTATAATCCTTGTTTTCTAAAATTCTAAATGCAGGTTATAATAACTTCAGACAGTTTCTCACCTAAATAAACTGATATTACCACGGTTGCCACTTTTTGCTCGGGAAACCAACTGCTGGGGTAGAAGCAAATAGAACTGCTCCATCAATGTGGGGTCCTTGGGTAGGATCTGAAACTTGCAGCTTGAGCAACAGCAAAAATTAAATTTTGAACTTTGGGAACTGTCATGAGCACTCAAACTCAATAATTCAGAATTATCGAGTGGGCTATTGCAGATAGGGCAAAAGAACTCGGAAGAAATAGACTCCTTGGGCTTCTGATTGTATCTCTTTATACGTCTTTGGGTAGGCAAAGGCATGTCGCAATCATTAATCTCAGGAATCCTGTTGAAATGGAATGCTTTAAGCTTCCCTGCAGTTCGAACAATTGTGGACTCTCGGGAAGGATTTTCTTCCTGAAATCCAAAGCCTCTCAGTGGTAGTTGTTTAGCATTCACTTCTAAATAAAACAGTAACGGCGTTGCAAAATAGTGATTCTTCCTACAAATTTACTTCTTATTTTGGTACATCAGAGACTAGCTTACAAATTTATGCAAAACCATTACAAACTTCAAGCAAATGAAAGTTACATCCAAGCTGAAAAATAAATAATAGTCCACTTTAAGGGATGAGATAAAAGTGCATAAGAAGTTTATTATCCAGAAATAAGAACTAATAACCTTTAATTTTGCAAGATTAATATTTCTTACCTGCAATAAAGTCACAAATGAAGAAACCAAACTATTGATTCCAGCACGACGACTGTTAAGCAACTCTACAGTCCTTAAACTGCCCTGTCGCGATGAGAACTGAACCATCATTACTGTAGTAGACAAGATCTTACTCAAATCTTTACAGATGTCTAAAGAATCATAGCATAAAAAAATGTTTTGATCTATAAGCTAAATGAAATGATCTGAATCACTAACCCATCAAGCAAGCATAGCAAGTTCAGCTCTTGTGCTGTACAGTCACGAAGTGGAAGTACCACTGGGATCTCCCATCTTGCATCCACATATTGAATATCTGCTGATAAAGAATATCCTTGGCCCTATGTTTTAAAATAAACATGCTTAATATAACTAAAGATGATTACATCTCATAACTGTTTTTGATGGTCAAAACCAATGACAAAATGTTACATCTATCCCTATTTCCTTCAAGATAAAGAACAAGTTAGGTAAATGATTAGAATCTCTTCCCATAGTAAATGTAATAAAATCCCAGATTACCATTCTATCCTATTTCTTGAACTAAATTCCTATTTCTTCAACTAAATTCTTATATTTCTAAAGGTTTTAGGAGTTCTAGTACAACACACTTGAAGATTATTTAATAGGTGCAATACAGTGAAAAATTGGAGTTACAGAGAAATGACACCATCCATATTTAATTGGAAGCTTTTAGATAGTTACAAGTAGTCAAATAACATTCCCCATGATCCGGATCATACAAAAGGATCACGGGCTCCTGATGCACCACCTTAGGTGATCCACCTTCCCTTGATTGCAACATGGCACGTCAAGGTTTATCAGGAACCTGTCATGCCAGCTGACTACAGTTTGAAGAAACCGATAGAAGAAGGATGGTTTAAGTCTGTTATGCTAAAATGTCAATTGAGAAGTTTCATGATGGGCGACAAACTATTCAATTCCAACTTGTGGAATATCTACTTTTACTTATGTAACAAATAAATCACAAAGTGTCATGAATGAATCCGGGCAAGAAGTAGAAAGTCCAACTAATTTTATATTGCTTTAAAGTACCAAGCAAAAGCCTTTACTCATTTTCAGTAATGATTACCTTAGTTCACAGTTAACAGTAAATGTAGGTTGGAACAATCAAAGTCATCTAATTCCAAAAACAGAGGGCACATTTAGATCCTGTTCTCTAGGACCATGATGAGCATCAATAAAGTCAGCCAATGTACATGAAAGGAATGGTTTCCAACTAAACACGTGCCTATCCAGTGAAGAACATCTAGCAATTTTCCTCTTAATAATTGACCCCTTTCATTATGAAAACAAATATGTCTACAACAAAATAATAAACCATAAAATATGTGCCACTTAAACAAACCTTCACTATTGATGAAATGACATGGCAAGCAATACTTGATGTGCATGATCCTAGAATAAGCTTGTTGTACCCTTTTTCAGAAGCAACCTGCCATATTAACAAAATATTCTGCATGAGAAGCCACCTTTCATCTACATTAAATTGAATGCAGTGTCGCACAGCGCAAACCTTTTGCAGGGCCAGCATGCGCAAATGCAGGATAAGATCTTCTTTGCCAGTTACATCATTGACAGCATCTAATAATTTTCCCAATCTATCCTTCCCACCACTTAACTCTGAAGGGTAGATATCAGTTATTGGAACAATATGAAGTGGCTTTCGAGGTAGAGGTAGATTATACACAATTGATTTGATTTCTTGGATTGCTTTATCATATTTGTTAGAAGCTACTGGATAGATTGCACTTTCATCAATAAATGCCACCCCAACACCAAACACTGGTAATGATCTATCCCTACTAGCCTCAAAATTCTTCTGTGCTCTGTGCTGCATCTCATGTACAAACTGTAGAACCACACTGCAAAAAGTCATTTTCATTCAGAATATGAATTAACCACTAAGAGCAACTTATCTGAACAGAAATCTCCCTCCATTAACCACAATAGAAACAAATTATAAATTTAAGTACCAGATAAAGAAACAATAATGGAATATGTCATGAATCAGAGTTACAGTGAATATGTATGCTGAAATAACAATGAAGGAGCAAACTATTGGCCTATGAAATCTTCCCATGCAACAGTAAAGAAAGTCCAAGAACTAGTTTATGATTTCTATTCCAGGCTAGGATGCGTTACTTTATATCTAGAAAGCAATTTAAAAAGACGAAATGCACTCTTCTAAATAATCGGAAAACACAGGCATAGATAAAAAGGATGTTTAAACCCACAGAAGGGCAAACACCCTGATCACATAACATGTCCAAACTAAGGATAGAAAATAGCCAACCAACTCTTGTCAAGACCTGACAACAGGCCTTTAAAATCATGAAAGAGAATTATAAGATAACGAAAAATGGGTCTAGATAACAGCGTATATGTAACGCAAAATGAATTCTCATTTGGGTATATTGGAAAGTAATCAATATCGAATCTTTACCCAGTAAACCAAAAAAATACATCAAATTTAGAACGAGATAGAATAAAGAAGAAACCTTGAAGCAGAACCGCCGGAGAAGGCAACAAGGACATTATCAGAAGGAATAATCATAGCATGAGAAACAACAGAAAGCCTGAACTTTCCATAAAGATTACTCCTAAAGCAATCCCCACAAAATTTCCCTGCATCTCCACCATTTTCACCGGAAGGAGAGCCACCAGCAGATATGGTTTGGTTCGTTTTGCATTTCACGCATGGATTCGGCTGCTCCCCTTCTACAGATGTTCTATTTTTGCTAGTCTCTGTTGGAACCGTATCTCGTGGCTGTTCACCTTCGTTGTTGATGTTGTCTTCATTCCTGAAGCAACTGGACTGGCAAGTAGAAGAGTTGCAAGCCATGGCGGAGCTAAGAAGCGTTTAGGTTTCTGCACCTCAAACCCACTCCTAATGCTTAGTAAATTGTCATTGCGTACTTGCGTTTCCTAAAGACTGGGGTTGTTGACGGCCAGGTAACCTCGCTGAGGGTAACAGACTGCTTATATTTTAAAGTCGGAAAATAACAGACTGCTTATATTCATCGATCCAACACTTTTAATACACGTCATATTGTAAATAAACAACTATGACATAAAGAATAATTGTAAATAAATAAATTACAAAAATAATATATACCAAGCATATTAATCAAGTGATTTATTAATTCATTATTACTTATATTAAAACATAATCTTATTATTTACTAATTTGGTAATAAATATAATCTTATTATTTACTAATTTGGTAGTATTTATTAAATTAATATGATCATAAATTAATTATTACGTAATAATACTAGTAAGTAAAAAAAATAATTTCATATTGTTATTTATAATTTATGTTTAAAAAAATTAATT
>JAOTJB010336863.1:0-12795 GCA_027123815.1 Erythroxylum minutifolium
TTCATATTATCATCAAGTATTAGGAAATTTACTATATGCAACACATTTGCTAATCTTCGGTCTTTCTATATTAACCCAAAAAACGAAAGTTTGCATGATAAACCATATTTGTACAACGCATTATCCTGATATGTCAAGGATTTGGCTGCAGGCATTCTGGAGATGGACTTGTGATGAGGGTAGGGCTGACCATACGCAGTGAAGCAGCACGTCTTTTCCACTTTCCGTAGGTTCTTAGCAAACAGAAGGCAGCATTAGTATACAGTAAGATGTTTTTAGTATTTCTTTCGATTATTTCTTCGCATCAAATTATCTATTTTAATTATTCTGTCTATTAAATCTCATTTATATATTTATGTAAGGTTCACATAAATATGAAAATAAGATTTAATAAAGCATAATAAGAACACTGTAATCGAAACAAAAAATCTATTGTGTGGCTTGAATTTTGGTTCAAGCTTAAGTAAAACGACTTCGTTTTAAGCGTATAATTTAATGTTTTAAAAATTGGACTAATTCAACAGGAAATTTTTTACTTTGGTTTTAAATTTTCGATTTAATTTAGTTTAATAATTTTTATTATTAAATATCAATAAATTTATTAATTAACCAGTCAGTTACTGTAAACTAATAAGTTTTTATAAAATAAAATAAAATCAATCAATTAATTTTTATTTAATAATTTTTTAATTAAATTTTAGAATTTTTGATAAATAAGGAATTTTTAATCATTTAATTTTATTCAATTTTTAATCAATTTTATGTAAGAATGTCAATGGGCCGGGTCAATATAAGTCGGCTTGTGGCCTGGCTAAATTACAGGCTTGTCAGACCAATCTAGCCTATTTTATATTTTTAAAAAAAATTTCAAAAACGTCAAGCCACACGTTAGACAGGACTGAGTTAAAATTGACATTTCTAAATTTATGATAATCTAATAATAGTTTAATTTTCAATCTAGTTTTTAAAATATCGATATAATCGAATTATTTGAGCCTTTTGGATAAGGTCGGGCTTGGGTATTTAAGACTCTTAAAAATAATTCAATATTTATCATTTTATTTTGCAAGTAGACTAAGGTCCAGTCCAGTGTCCGATTAACTTTCTTTGGGCTCTATAGAGAGAAATAGGGTACGGACCTTAACCGGGCTCTCGACCCATTATTCATTCGTCAATGAAGATATTTTGTTGCTGACATGGCAATCTCTGAATGGCATCCCCGATAATATCCCCACCTATTGAGGCTAATTTCGTCATTTCGATTCTCCTAAAGCAGAAAGCAAGAGCATCTTTAGCTCGTCCCGCAACACGCCACGTTCACTCAATTGGTCCATGCGAGATTCTGGGACACGTAGCCGGTCCCATGTGGGCTTCACGTGGGGTTCCATATTCCTGCCACGTCATCATCGCACTGACTGAGCAAAATCTAAGAAAGATCCGACGAGAGCTACCAAGAGCCCGGCTTTTGATCTCCTTCCAGCTAATCAAATTCCGTCCCACGTGGAACGGTTCGTGACCTCCACTTGATCCACGTCAGCATCGCGAAGTCGATCATAGAATCTATCCATCTCGTTGCTTTTAAATTGACTCGTTCCTCGACCAATGAGTATTTTCATTCTCTTTCAACGAAAACCTAAATTTCACTGAAATTGATTTAGTTCTTCAATGTTTTGATGATGCCTTGAAGGTAATTCTTAACTTTTCTATATACTCTTTGTGAATTCCTTGTTGATTTGAGTGATTCAGTTGGAGTATACGCTGAATACATTGTTTCTAAAGCTTGCTTTAGTTGAAGCTATGCTTCTTTTTCTCTGATCAGCTTTACTGTCTTGTTTTAAGTGATTTCTTGAGGTGTTATGATCGTATAGGTGTTAGCTTGAAGGGAAAAGGAGGTGCAGTAGCTCTTGTGGAATAAGGAAGGTTTTGTTAACTATTGAATCCATTGTGTTCCTCGTTGTTGCGCTTTTTGAATCTGGTTGATGTGGATAATTCAAACTAGTGATAATAATGCTCCCGTGACCAATGGTTTTGCGGAATTGAGTTGTGATATGCAAGATGATGGAAAGGAAGTAAGGGATGGGGTCACCGGCGAGGGCCAATGGCTCTCCGAGGAAGATGAATCACGGATTAATGAGGATGTTGAAGGTGTAAATGATGCGTGTATGGAAGTGGTTCAAGTCCAGGCTGTGGTTCAGAGACCACAATATCAAGCTCCAGAACCCTTGGTTCAGTGGGAGAGATTTCTGCCTTATCGGTCGATAAATATTTTACTGGCAGAAAATGATGATTCAACTCGACATGTCGTTACTGCATTACTTAGAAATTGTGGGTATGAAGGTATGTTTCTGTATGCCATCAAGTTACTCTGCTTGCCTCTTAGCTTACTTGATCCAAGATTTTAGGTAGATACACCGTTTCAGTTTGACCAACAAAGAAAAACTTAAAAGCCTTTATTTGATGATTTAGAACTTTTTCTATGCTCATTAATTTTACTTGTTCTCGTTTCTAATGTGAGAAGCTTTATGACTAGACAACTTTACTAGTCTATTTAGAAGTCGATTGTGTGCAACTTTCTCCTCTTGTTCTTTTGAAATAAAACTTCCTGCCACATATAATTATTATTGCTGTTATTTTCAATATGATGTGCTCATTTATTGAGAATTTCCTCCACCTGGCAGTGACTGCGGTAGCAGATGGTCTTCAAGCTTGGAAACTCTTGCAAGATCTGACTAATCATATTGATCTGGTTTTAACGGAGGTAATCCTGCCCTGTTTACCAGGCATTGGCCTTCTATGTAAGATTATGAACCACAAAACACGCAAGAATACCCCTGTTGTTAGTGAGTACATTTCCACTACTCCTTTTCTTCTTATATTTGTTACAATTACTGTTTTACAACTTTCTTCTTAACATGTTGATACTTGTAACTGCTACACCTGGTGAGCTTTGTGTGCAGTGATGTCACCTCATGATTCCATGAGTATAGTCTTTAAGTGTTTGTCAAAGGGTGCTGTTGACTATTTAGTGAAGCCTATTCGAAAGAATGAACTTAAAAACCTTTGGCAGCATGTTTGGAGGAAGTGCCATAGCGTGAGTTGTTATAATTATTCCATTTGTGCATCAATCTATATCATGGACCAATGTTGTACTCCAACTCCAGGTCTGTGCTCCATATATACAAATTTCTCTCCTTTTGCATTCATTTTTCATCCTTTCATCAGTCTAGTGGTAGTGGGAGTGAAAGTGGTGTACGGACTCATAAACCCACAAAGTCAAAAAGTGGTGAAGAGTCGGATAATGACCGCAATGATGAAGAAGAAATTGGGACTATCGGTTTGGATGTAGGGGACGGAAGTGATCATGGCAGTGGCACTCAGGTATCATACATTTTTACTGGAAAATAACTGAGTTATGAGGTCGTTCAGTTTAAGTCTTTCTGGTGATATGAATTGCTATTCTGGTGAACCCCATTTATTTACTGCTTATTTATTTTGCTGCTTAAAAAGGTGTTGATGGTAACTCCTTCACAGTTTGAAGCCCTTTTAAGTGAATCATGGATTTTTATAGTACATTAGGGTGCACACTTGTTCTACCTTTGCATAAGTTTCTAAAGGCCTTTTCTGTGGAAAGTCAATACCAAACTACTATCCTACTAAATAAGAAAATGAACAATAAAATCTCATGTATTAACCTTTTGAATTTTGAATTCCTAATGAAAATAGTAACCGAGGTTTAGAGCAGTCGATGGATAATTATTCAGTCACCCTCTATATTGTTCCTCAATTGTTAGTATAGCAGGAATGTGTCACAATGTTGCTAAATCTGCAGTATACTGTGATTGCATCCTAAGCTGGAAGCACACTCCGTTATGGAGACCAGTGTAAGCCTAGCATTAGGTAATTTAACATTTTTTTGTTTTCTCCCTTCTCCTAGATCACAGAAGCAACTCATGGTTTCGTCATATTATGTTAGGTACTCTTTATGTTTGATCCTTTCAAATGTTCGAACATCTTGTCTGTTCCATCCTATGTGGTCTAGAACTCATCCATTTTCAATTTGGCAGTTTTGTATAAGAACCATGCCTGCTGCCCCATTATTGAAAAGAATATATTTACTAGTGCAAAGAACATAACTAATCATGTGTTTTAAGTCAAAGTTAAATGCATGGAGGTTAGTGGTTACTTAAAACAGAGTTCTAAATGCGGGACTTGGATGAAAGTGGGAATGCTTTAGATTTTGGTGGTACTCATGTACATGCAATGAAAAATAGCTCTCGAATCATTAATTATAAGAGCTTATACCTTAACATTCCAAATCTTTAAAAAAAGTTATTCTTGTTCATGTGTTTGTTTAGACTTTAGAATGTCACTAGGGTAAACACAGAGAGCTGCTCTTGGAAAGGATAGATCTGCACGGTAAGCATTTTCATGAATACAGACTGAACAAGTTCAGAAAACAGAAATTTGCGTAGGTGAGACTATTTACAGGACTTTTTACTAAACTGACAAGGAAGTGGCTAACAAGTACATGGATCAAGATGGTGAGGATGCATGTGGCACCAATATTTTATGAATCATACTGCCATGGATTCTGTTTGGGTTATATTTTTGTGTATGTTGTCTGCAGATAAATGTTTGAGATGTGTTTAGAAGAAACTATTTATCATTGATGATTTAAAGGACAATTCTTACTCCAGAACTGAATGGTATGAAATTGCCACTTTAGTTTCCGAATCTCACTTGTTTTTCTGTAGGGCACTTGGACAAAGAGAGCACTGGAAGTTTACAACCCCAAGCCAACTTCACCATGGGAACAGTTAGCTGATCCTGCTGATGGCACTTGTGCGGATATGATTCATTCAAAGCTTGAAGAACTAGGCAACAACTGTGTGGCCAAGGGCACATCTAAGGATTGCCAAGGGCAGGGTAATGAATTTGGTATACGTGGCTTTGTTTGCAGCAATTATTATTTGACTTCAAATCTCTTTTTACGTAACTCTGTTTTATTTTTGGCTCAAAATTATGTTTACTAAAGGTTTAGGCAATGGTGTCATGGGTAAGGACTTGGAGATAAGGGTACCTACAATTCCAAATTTGCAGCTTGAAGACCGATGTGAAAGGGTACTGGTCAAAACAGATGGCAATACAATAGATAAATTTCCTGAAATTAATTCAAAGAATGATGAGGAAAAGGATAGAGGACTGCTGGAGCTTAACAGTAAGGATGGAGAATTCAGAAATCAAGTTGTTGATGTAATGGAAGTCACAAATTGCACGGATCCTAAGATAGAAATTTTGGTCGGTGACACACAAAATAGCCTTTCCAAAGAAACTAAGGATATCCTTTCCCTTGAACTTAGTTTGAAAAGACTTAGTGATGTTCAAGATATAGGGACTAGTGGGCATGATCGAAATATTCTCAGACATTCAGACCTTTCTGCATTCTCAAGGTACCAGGATTTATTTGACGCTAGATATTTTCTCTCAAACCACCTATGCAGATAATGAATTCATTTATGAACCTTTACAAAGACAAATTGACAGTTGAAGAATATTGGTTACCCCTCAGGTACACTTCTAGTGCTAGTCAGGCGCATACAGGAAATGTAGGTAGCTGCTCTCCACTTGCTAACAGTTCAGAGGCAGTAAAACGAGAGTCGATGAAAAATGTACGATCTAACTCAGATAACACACCGGCCAATCTGGAGTCAAATGGAAGTAGTAATAATAATGATATGGGCTCTACCACTAGTAATACTTTCGCCAAACCACCAATACTCCGTGACAATCCAGTCCTTAAATCTACAGTTAGGAGTCAGCATCCCTTTCCTGCATTTCATTCTGAGCAACATGGCCGTTCGCCGCGTGCCCATTCTATGGGGCATGGTAATTTGTCCTTGAAGAATATGGCTGCAGCAGCACTGCAATGTGGGTCATCTAATGCTTTAATCACAGATGTCAAGGGAACAACTGGGTATCAAATTTTACACGACGACGGCACGGGAAGTGACCGTGGCAGCAATGAACAGAATGCGGGTAGTGATGCTTTAAATACCAGAGGAGTAAACATGGACGGTGGTGATGGATTAGCTAGGAAAGGTGGAACAAGTGGAATTTGTTATGGAAGTAGGAATGGGGTTGATCAAAACCAATTCGCACAAAGAGAGGCTGCTTTAAACAAATTTCGCCTGAAGAGGAAAGATAGATGCTTTGAGAAGAAGGTAATTGGATCTGCATTTACCAATCAACAAAATGATAGAGATAATCCTACGCTAGTAATGCCAGTTCTTTATCAGACAAGAACTTGTAGCTGTTTCTGCACTATCTATATCTATATCATCATTTCCCATATACATCATAACATCTTTCATTTTAGTCAATTGACTGGAAGTAATTAATGGCATCTTTTCCAGGTTCGATATCAGAGCAGGAAGAAACTAGCCGAACAGAGACCACGTATTCGAGGACAGTTTGTACGACAAGCAGTGAGTGAATACAAGGACACAGATGATTGCAGTTGACATTAGCGTTATTTCCACAATTTGCAGGAAGAATTCTTTTCAGCATCAAGGTTGGCTAGCTGTATTTATTCGAGGCACCGTCCAGATTCCGCAGGTGCAAGCCTTAGTTGCTTGCTGTGAAGGAATTAAGAGAACTATTGTATATTGTTTGAGCAAGGGACTCAGTAAATCCGTATAATGTGAGTTTATGATTGTATGCTGGGTGTGAATGCTTTACTACTAATAAGGCGGCGACCCGACAAGCGGTAACTGTTATGGACTCCTATGAACGAAGCCATGCGAGGAAGATGAAGCAAGGATGGCAGCAGTATTAGTCTAGTTCTAATTCAATTAGGACTATGGAATTTCCAGCCTTTGTATCAAACTCGATGTACTATAAATGGACTATTGCCATTCATTAATAAAAATCATCAAGATTACAACCCTAATCAAGAAATTGATAGATCTCTCTAATAAGCTTCCGAATAGGTGCAACTCTCTGTTTGAGCTCCACTCATTCACAATTGCTCCTCATCGCTTTGTGACAGAAACCTAAACTGACGAACCGTTGCCCTGTGACACGATCCTTAAGTAGATGTCTTATCAATTTGATATCAAAGTCAGCCATCATGGGGGACAATAATGATGCTAGAAATTCAGACCCAATGGCCCTCGTCTTGGAGACGTTTAAAAAGTTGTCTAACAGCCAAGCAGCCCTCTCTGCTCATGTGGACATCCTATCTCCAGGCAGTGAGTCATCAGACACTAAACAAAATAGAGATGCCACTAGCCACATTCGTGGTACACATCACATGGAATCTAATACAGGAGGCAGGGAGGGCAATGTGGTTCCGCGGTACACCAAACTTAAATTTCCCACATACAATGGCAAAATTGACCCTTGGGATGGTTCACACATTGTGAACAATTCTTTAGCCACCAACGTACACCCGCTGGGGAATGGATTGAGTTGGCCTCTTTTCATATAGTTGATGCAGTCCAACTATAGTTTGTGCACCTTGAAAAAGCCCACCCACATCTCACTTAGGAAGACTTCAAAAATTTTGTAACATGAGATTTGGGCCCCCGGTTCACAACAATCCTTTGGGAGAGCTTATTACACTTCGGCAAACAGGAACAATAGAGGCTTACTTGGAAAATTTTCAAGCGCTCCTTGCTCGGACATTTTCAATTATACCAGACCACCAAGTTGTCATCTTGGTTGCGGGACTTACAGACAAAATCCAATTAGATGTGCAAATGGCTAAACCAACAAATTTAGAAGCTATGAGTCTAGCAAGGGCGTATGAACAAAAATTGTTGTTGGACAAACCTCCAGAACCTAAATGCACTTGGCAAAGTGCACACATCACCCATTCAACCCCACCACCTTCTCAACTCGCAACTACAGTTGCAACTCCGACATTTATTAAGTGCCTAACCCGCGTTGAGATGGCCAAGAGAAGAGGGAATGGACTTTGCTATAACTATGATGAACAATTCACACCGAGTCATAGCTGCAAGAAAGTGTTTTCGCTCGAGGTGACTTATTCAGAAGAAGATGGAGAATATGATGGGCAAGACAAGGGCGATACAAACCCTGAGATTTCCATTCATGCACTCACAGGGATTAAAAATGCGCAAACCATGCAAGTTCAAGCCGAGATTGTTACCCCTCCAGTTCTCATTCTCGTGGACTCCGGCATTCATAATTTCATCAGTGAGCTAGCTGCATCTCAATTGGGTTTGCCAATTAAACGCAAACAGGAGCTACAAGTTGCAGTCACGAATGGTGAAAATATACCTGATCGGAGAGTGTGTGAAGGGGTTCATGTAAAATTGAAATCAGATTTTTTTACTTTGGATTTATTTGTTATTCCCTTAGAAGGGTTTGACGTGGTACTTGGGGTTCGATAGCTGCAAACATTAAAGCAAATTGTGTGGGATGTTTCAACTCTAACTATGTCTTTTCGGATGGGTTGCAAAGAAATACAATGAGAAGGTGTTAACACTAGTGGATCAATTAAGTTGCACACCATCACTACGCAATTGCCTCCTCATGCTATGATGGACAGATTGTTAATTAATTATTAGGAGCTGTTTGTAGAACTAACTGAGTTGCCTCCGTAGAGAACTTACGATCCCAAAATTAAACTGGTGTCGGGAAAAAATCCAATTGTTAGAAAATATATAAAACCAATTAAGTCGGCCTCACACAACAACTTAAGTTATTGTGATGAAATGGTCGATTAACATGGTATCAGAGCCTCTGTGACCAAGTGGTCATGAGTTCAAATCCTACCACTCACTATAAAATTAAGCACAAGGTAAAGTAGGCCTGTGCAAGTTTCAAGCTCAAAGGGCTTTCACTTAAGGGGGTGTGTTAGAAAATATATAAAACCAATTAAGTCGACCTCACACAACAGCTTAAGCTATTGTAATGAAATGGTCGCTTAACACCAATGGTGGTTAGACCATGCCAGTATCCCTTCTTGCAAAAAGATGAAATCGAAAAACAGTGTGTAGCAATGCTATCTCAGGGAATTATTCGGCCTAGTCAGTCCCTGTTATCATTGTCGGTGCTACTCGTCAAGAAGCATGATGGGTTACGACGCTTTTGTATCGATTACCAGGAGTTGAACTCCAAAACTATGAAAGATAAATTCCTAATTCCAGTGTCGACGAGTTATTTGATGAACTACAAGGAGTAAAGTTCTTCACTAAATTAGATCTACGCTCAGTGTATCATCAAATCCGAATGCATTGTCAAGATATAGAGAAGAACGTGTTTCAGACGCATCATGAGCACTTTGAGTTCTTGATTATGCCATTTAGCTTAACCAATGCATCGTCTACATTCCAAGCTCTAATGAATGAGGTATTCAGCTCCTACTGGAAATTTGTATTGGTGTTTTTCGAAGACATATTAATATATAGCAACATATGGGTGGAGCATGTTCACCATGTCCGTCTTGTCTTCGATATTTTCCAATCTAACAGTCCATTTTTTAAAAAGACTAATTGCTCTTTTGGTGAAAATCAAGTGGCGTATTTAGGCCATGTGTTCATAAGTGCAGGTGTTTTAGCTGATGCCAACAATGTTCAGGCAATTAAAGACTGGCCAACTCCCTATCGACTCAAGCCTTACAAGGATTTTTAGGTTTGACGAGTTATTACCGCAAGTTCATCAAGAATTTTGGGGAAATAGCAATACCTCTTATCATTTTGCTTAAGCTTTATTCTTTTGCATGGTCAGAATATACGACACAAGCTTTTGTTCAGCTAAAAGAAACTCTCTCGAACACCACTATTCTTCAACTGCTGGACTTTTCAAAAATATTCGTGGTGGAATGTGATGCATCAGGTACAGGAATTGGTGTTGTTTTACATCAAGAAGGGCATTGCCTTCTTCAGTTACAAATTAGCAAAACAACACCTACAAGCGAATTGATCGGGCTGGCCAAGGTAGTACAACATTGGCAACCATACATCTAAGGGCGCCATTTCACCATCAAGACCAATCGTTACAACCTTAAATTCCTCTTAGAACAAAAATTGACAACTTGCATACAACAACATTAGATAAGCAAATTGTTGGATTTTGATTTTTCTGTTGATTATAGGTCTAGTTCCCTCAATACTGTGGCAGATGTTTTATCTCACCGAAATGAAGAACCGGGGAGTTACTTGCTATCTCAATGCTGCAAGTGGTTTAGTTTGACTACATCTGGATTGAAATTGCAAAGAATCCAACCTTAATGGCTTTACGAGATTGCATTGTGGCAGGCAAAGCTAAGCCGAATTGGGCTGTTCATGAAGTGTTGATTTTACACAAAGACAGAGTGTATCTTCTACCCACTTCGCCTTTGATTCCAACTATCATAACAGGTGTCCATGGCAATACACATGTAGGATTACAAAAGACACTAATAAGACTCAAAGCTGATTTTTCTTAGAGAGACATGAAAAATTCAGTCAAGGAATTTATTTAAGCTTGCCCAGTTTGCCAACAACAAAAATTTGAAAACTTGCACCCTGTAGGTTTGTTCTAACCTCTCTCTATTCCTAAGCAAATTTGGTATGACATTTCCATGAATTTTGTCGAAGGTTTTCCATGTTCAAAGGAGAAATCTATGTTCTTTGTTACGGAGGATCGTCTATCAAAGTCAATCCATTTTATTCCTCTAGCTCATCCATTTACGACTGTTAATGTAGAATATGTGTTCTTTGAGCATGTTTTCATGTTGCATGGACTGCACCAATCAATTGTTAGCGACCGAGATAAAATTTTCAGGAGTAATTTCTGGCAGGACTTGTTCAAATTATGTGGTACTACCTTGACTCTCTCATCAGCATACCTTCCTCAATCGGACATCCAAATTGAGGTAGTGAACCACACACTGGAGATGTATTTACGTTGCTTAGTTGGCAATCATCCTAAAAATTGAGTTAGCTGGCTGCCTTGGGTTGAGCATTATTACTTCATATCACAGTTCACTACAAACCACTCCTTTTAAGCTCGTCCATGGTCGCGATCCACCTCGTTTGCTCTCTTATGTGGCAAGTACGAAAAAAGTTGATGCTATTGACATTGCCTTATGTGATGGTGATCAGCTTTTGGCTGACGCACAAGCTAAACTCTTCTTAGCTCAACAACAAATGAAGCGTGTATTTGATGACAGCCATCGTGAAGTTAGTTATAAGGTGGGCGATTGGGTGTGGCTACGCTTGCATCCTTACAAGCAGCGCTCTTTAGCTAAGAAGTATTTTCACAAATTGTCTTCGAAATATTATGGGTCATTTCAAGTTGTGAAAATTGGAACAGTGGCATATCATTTGTTTTTACTAACAAATGCGAAATTATATGATGTCTTTCATGTTTCTTTGTTGAAGCCACCTAAAGGGGCCTCTTATTTGCCACCATTAAAGGACGGTCAGGTTTTGGCTATTCCTACTAATGTCATTCGCTCCAGACTAAATCGGGGCCGCTAGGAAATTCTTTTTCAATGGGCTGCTCATTCAACTGATGACGTTATATGGGAAGAGGGGAGTGATGTTATGGACTCCCTCTGGAGACGAAGCTATGCCAGGAAGATGAAGCAAGGACAACAGCAGTAGCTATGACAATTATTATTGTGTTTTCTATTTTTAGTCGATTATTTGCATAATTAGAGAGTCTAGTATTAGTCTAGTTCTAATTAAATTAGGAGTTTGTAAGTTCCAGCCTTTGAGTCAAACTTGATGTACTATAAAAGGACTATTGTCATTCGTTAATAAAAATCATTGAGATTGCAGCCCTAGTTAAGAGATTGATAGCTCTCTCTAATGAGCTTTCGGATAGGTGCAACTCTCCATTTGAGCAACACTCATTTAAAATTATTCCCCATCGTATCAACGCATCACGAAAGACGAATCATCTCCCTATGACATGATCTTTGAGTAGAAGTCTTATCAGTCACCTTTACTAATTAAAAGAACTCATTTCCATTTGGTGCGCTATCGTTTTCATAAATTGTACGCTTTTTCCTTTTCTTGTGGTCCTATATTTCTCTCTTTTTCTGTTATTGATCATTTGCTTTGCTTAATACAGGTGTATAACCAGATACAGGAAAAAGTTCTTCATGAAGGAATCATAATTCAAACGGAATGACGGCTGAGAATTCATATGAGGCTGTAAACACAGCAGGACTGAAGGTAACGCTTCCATACACTTATAAGCTCGCTAGTGATGACACACGTACAGACACATATCATCTACATAGAAATAGAGGGACGTTTTAACTAACCATTTTGATCTTCTATTCTTGATAGAAATCTTATCATTATGGCCTGGTACTAGCATTGAAACTAGGCTCTAAGGCTTAACGGCTTCAGCTCCTTACTTAAGACTTTCCTTTATAGGAGGTCTTAAGTTTGAGTCACGCTAAAAAAGGAGAAATGAGAAATTTATCCTGTTGATGATTCTCTAGCTCCTGGGCATAGCTCCTTGATCAGATCAATTACGAACGTCTCGCTTCTAGCGGCAGTGTAGGAGTTGAAGTTATTAAGGAACCCGAGGGTTGCTTAGAACCTGATGCTGAGTAGGGGCCCAGTGATCAATCAGCAGTCGACCAATTAAGTATGTGATGACTCCTTATGCGCAGAAGTGTACAGGTTACGTAGGAACCTGAGGGATCTTAGAGTTCCAGATTTACATCCTCTAAGATTCTTAAGGTAAAATCTTAGAAGCTTAAAATTAGTCCGACTAAACTAAAATACCTAATATAATTATAAAAAAAAAAGCGTAGAACTAGCT
>JAOTJB010336889.1:0-12794 GCA_027123815.1 Erythroxylum minutifolium
AACTACCGTACGAATTAGAAAATAAAACCAATCTAGGTAATAATCACACAAGCTCAGATCATTTAACCCACGTTATGTTATCTCTAATGATTCGGAACCATTAGTTGCCACACATGAATCTGGACTACAACAATTACATATGGAATTCGATTTTAGCAATGGGTTTTCATGAAAAACGATTCAATAGAGCATAAAAATCAACATCATTCAATACCCAATCCAATAAACACAAGATAACATAATTAATTCCTAATGAGAGAAAGAAATAACAAAATAATAAAAAAATTGCTTAACCCGAGTGGTCAGTGTTGATGTCGCCTCTAAACCGGTGTCGGAAACTTAGCTTTTCATAAGTCTCTCCCCAAAAAAGCTTCAGCCTCCACAAAAATACCCTAGCTGAAGACAGCCTTCGGTTCTTCACTCACTGCCGCAAGCTACTTCCTAGCTACTATTCATCGATTTGACAAATAAATATTTGTCCCGCTATACTATTCATGCCTCACTTTCTTCTATGCCACCTCTTTTCTCTTTTCTCCCTCAGTTTGCTTGATGTGACAATTTAAGATTAAGGTCCACCCTTACTATTCATGTATCACTCTTCTCTGTTTCACGCACTGCTCTTTCCTTTTGTTTTCTAGCCCCCCACCTACTGTAACTGATTTGACAAATTAATGTTAGTGGCCCAAGCTACTATTTATGCAACTTCAAAACCTAAGCATGCATTCTATGCGTTTTTAGCAAAATGCTACCTATCACACAGAAGTTGGATGTCTTGGTCTGCTAGCTTCCCATCTGCACTACTGTTTTAGTCAAGGACTGCTTACTTTTAGTTGCCTTCATCTGCTTCCAGCGTTGCTGTTTTGTCTCATTTAATTCCCAAATGTTAATTAACGTAATTGAATGCATAATCCATGCAGTTCACGTTATTTGCATTTTTTTCTTCTTGTCTTTTAATTTCTTCTTCTTGCTCTACGCAAACAAGTGAAAATTAATCTTCAAAAAATGACCTAAATGTAGTGCTTTCGACTCTCTTTAATTTCTTTACTTCCAAATTATACCTAAAATCATTTATGAATTAAAATTAGTATCTTAAGCATTTTCGTATCATTAATCGCTAAGTGTAAATGATTAAATATATCAACAATTAAACACATATCAATTTCTCTCATACTTGACTTTTGGTCGTCCTTAAGCAAAACATCCAAATTAAGCTCAAAGACCTAAAACATTTACTCAATTCCCATATTTTCCAAGACTATATAATCATAACCAAAGATCAATGACTTTCAAAAACATAGCAAGAATTCAACACCCAATGCTTCTAGTCATAATCAATCAACATGCATCATCTTCAGAAACCTAGCAATCTAATGGTAGAATCGAAAAAAGTGTTTAACTAAAATATATCCACTGGTATAGTCAACACCACTAATAATCATGTTATTCCACAACTTTGCATATCATTTCATTCTCCACCACTAAAATTTACATGCAAAATCATGAATCAAAGGACTTTTTAAGGTTATAATATGGGCAAAGGTAAGGTGAGATGTATTTGGGTCAAGTAGCATGAAAGTCATCAAAGCTAATGAAACAAAAGTAACGCTTAATCAAAAACTGGGTACCGTCAGCTACGACGAATGCAATATTTCTATTTCACAACCATAGTCAACTCTCACACACCAACCACATGAAGCATATACCAATATAAAGGAATCACTCATAATTTATGCCAATAATACATTGAAACCACAAAAGTGAACCTTCCAAGCTAACATCTACCTCACATTCAACATACTCAAATATCACATTCATTACAACTCTAGGAAGATGCATTAATCACGAATAACTTTGCAAACTCATATGCACTTCCTCCTTGATAAATATATTTAAACAACTTTTTTCATTATTTTTCTTTTTCTTTCTTTCTTTTTCATTTTCTTTTCATTTCTCATTTTCTTTTGCTTTTCTCTTTTCTCTTTTCTCTTTTCTTTTTTCTTTCTTTCCCTTTTTTAACATTAAAAGAAACTATATTAATATGGGAATTTCAATGATAAGAAAAAAATAACGTCCCCATCATTATAGCCAATCTACACATAAATACACCCCCACACTTAGAATTTTGTACATCCACAAACTCAACAATCACAAATGCTCTACTAGCTTATGGTTTGGGTAAGACATTTAGGTAAGTATAAAGCATGTAATGTAGTTAGTACATAAAGGAAAAGTATAAAGCTTAAGGGGGTTTATCAAGGGAAAAATCATGTCAATAGGATAGGTTATTTACCTAATGTAGTTTATGAAAAACAAATAATGCCTAATCATATCCGTGTTAATGCATGTGATAAAAATGTGGTCTCAAATAAAAATTCAACACAAAATCAGGATACACATGTCATAAAGGTCACACATTATTAAAAGACAATGAGACTGATATGAATGTGTCAGTCTAATAAGGCTTAAAATCTCACTAGCTTTGTCTACCATTAGTCACTACTCTTCTAAAGCTACTGTATATCAACTAATCACAAGAGCAAAGTATATGCCAAAGTTGCTATGGAATTCTCTAGTCAATTCATTCTCTACTCATGACTATATAATCCCAAAAGCAATGGAAAAAAAGCAAATGTTTCTTTGTTTGTTTTCTTCTTTCTCTCATTTTGATTGAAAACTTAAAAACAAGAAAAAATAAACCAACAAAGAAATACACATGCATAAAAAAATAAATGTGACAATTCAAAAGCAAAGAAATTTACTTCCTTTGGGTTGCCTCCCAAGAAGCGCCTTGGTTTAGGGTCACTGGCTCGACTTTATGTTTCCTCCTCACGTGAAAAAATTGTGATCTTTACATGTCACATGTGGCTCCTCCACATGAGGTTCTTCAAGATAGGGCCTTGGTTGATAATCATTCACTTTTAACATCTTCCTTATCTTTAAATTCTTCATCTCTACTGAGTCCCCGCTCTTTTGAAATAATTCGAATAACTCTTCGTCTTTTTCTTCTTCATTTAATTCTTTCAACCTTCTAGGTAAAGGTGAAGGGTTAGTCTCGAATATAATTACAGACTCAGTACTTACCTCTGAGCTAAAAGATATGTCTTTTTCTAGCTCAAGCTCCTCCTCAAATTCTTTAACACAGGCAATTCGTTGAGGATTGACCTCATACTTCTCAAACTCCTCAACATTTTGTAAAGTTTCCTTGATAATATCCACCGAGTACTCTTTAGGTTGATATGGTTGCGTCCCTTTACTTTGTGATGCTAGGCGATTGATAGCTTCCATCAATTGATCCACCTGGCTTGTCAAGTTTTGGATTCTAGAACTTGTTTCCTACTGGAATTGTAAAGTATTAGCAACATATACATTAACTAATTCTTCCAAGGATGTGCCTGAGTCTTAATAGGAAGCTTATGTTGAGTACGGGAATTTTTATGCTTCCTGTAAACTATCATGGAAGTAATTTGTCTGATTATCCCATCCAAAACAAAGCTAGGTAGATCAGTCCAAACATTATTATAGGATTGAGAATATGAATTAAAGAAAAAATTACTTCTATCCATATCGAATTTTTTTAATCACAAACATGAAACAATAAAATGAAAAGATCACGAAATAATTGAAGAGAAATCAATTGCGGATAAATATATACAAAACATCAATTAAAACCACAAATAAAAACTAAACATCACACTATTTGATAACAACGCCAAAATTGACATACACGTCGTAACGCTAGTCAAAATAAAATAACTAGATTACTACTGCAGCGGTGGTGAGTCTAGGTATCCCACAAAGAGTGTTCGGTCAGCTTACGAAATGAAATTAATCGATGTTTAGGAAAAATAGGGGGTTGGATTTTGGAGTAAGAAAATAAAATGAAACTAACTAATTAAAAATTAAAGAAAACATGTGAAAAATAATAAAATTGGAGAATTCGGTAGGGATCTAGTTCTTTGGTTCAATCTCGGCCTACACCCCAATTAAGCATAATTCATTGATTTATTGTTCTTTTATCTCTCTTAGTAATTATCAGTCGTAGATTAATAACAAGCTCTGTCAATCTTAATTTTTTCCTTAGATCCTAGTTAATTACGAAGCGTTCGTTGATTAACCCTGCTATCGGGAAACCTAGAATAAGCTCTCTAACTTTATCCAGACAACCACCTTACAAATTAGAAAAATAGACCAATCTAGGTAATAATCACACAAGCTCGGATTATTTAACTCATGTTATATTATCCCTAATGATTTAGAACCGTTAGTTACTACACATGAATTAAGAATACAAAAATTATATACTGCATTCGATTCTAGCAATGGGTTTTCATAAAAAACGATTCAATAGAGTATTAAAATTAGTATCATTCAATACCCAATCTAATAAACACAAGGTAACATAATTGATTCCTAATAAGAGAAAGAAATAACAAAATAATAAAAAATTGCTTAATCTGGGTCATCGACATCGATGTCGCCTTCGAACCGGTGTCGGGAACTTAGTATTCCATGAGTCTCTCCCAAAAAAAGCTTCATCCCCACAAAATACCCTAGCTGAAGACCCCTTTTGGTTCTTCACTTACTACGGCAAGCTTCTTCCTAGCTACCATTCATCGATTTGACAAATAAACATTTGTCTACCTACACTATTCACGCCTCACTTTCTTCTCTGCCATCTCTCTTGTCTTTTCTCCCTTACTGTGCTCGATGTGACAATTTAAGATTAAGGTCCACCCATACTTTTCACATATCAATCTTCTCTATTTCACGCATTGTTCGCTCCTTTTGTTTTCCAACTCCTACCTATTGTAGTTGATTTGACGAATTAATATTAGTGGGCCAAGCTACTATTGACACATCCATATCAATTCAAAGTATATAACCACAACACAATATTGATATCATATTCACTTATATAATCACAATTACAAATACGCTGAGTCTCTGTCTAACATATCAAATCAGGTATGATCTCTTATTTCAAAATATCCATAAACTTCCTTTTCCTTACATTCTAACAATTCGTCACTCTTCTAACTTTTTCTAATAATTCAGACTCTTAATAATTGTTCATGCATGTGACTTATGTAAATGTGACTCAGACTGGGGATTAGTTTCCACTACATGCTATGACATCTTCAAAATGTATGCACCTTGACACATATTTTGAAAAATGCCCATGTAAGATATTAAATTTGGGCTCTGATACCAAAATGTAACACACCAGTCTCATAAAGCATATGTTCGAACATATTAATGGTATTCGAGAATAGACTCCACGAGGATGGCACATTAAGACGATAAAAAAAATACTCTTTGGAAAATTTCACACATCAAACACATTGTCAGCAAAACAGTAGTCAATTGGACCCATTTTAATTCCAAACATATTACCAGAATAGCCGTTACATTTCATTATTCATTTATACAAAAGAAAATAGTTGCATAATACAATGCTTGATACAATATTAACTGAAGACATATTCAGGTACAAACTGATCCCGACCACTAACTCATATTCATATGCAGTGGCTAAGTTCCAATTGATGTAACTGGATATCTCTTTTGAACTTGAAAAGCCACGTTGCAATTTTTGATGAGTTTTGCAAACTCAGTGAGTGAACCATCATCGATGTGTTCACTCAAAACAAAACACATATATATCAACACAACATAATTCAACATTCATCTGCAATCCATATTATGAACACATTTTAAGATACAAATGTGAAAGAAAATGAGACTCATTCCATTTTAACTTTGTTGTGACCGAGTGCCTATTTCATTGTCCTATATCCGTTATAGATATTGGGCTCTTTTCAATACTGTCCCGTATCTGTTATGGATACTAGGCTCATTAATCGTTGAGCCTGAGGCTCTGATGCGTATAAATGACCTTAAAGCTCTTTTCACATTGGCTACTCCAGTCACAACTCCTTTATGTGAACATGCATCATGTAATGGAGTATAATAGTTCACATAATATATTATCAATCACTTTTAGTCAACGAGCACATTCAATTTTCACAGTTCATCGGATCAGCATTCAACAAATAGTTGAGCATTCAATTTCCTTATTCACATTCAAATCATAAACACTCTCAATACAGTCCAAAATATCGAACTCCTCAGATAATCAATTGTTCGGAATCAGTAATATCACAATTGTATCAATATCAATTCAATATAGAGGAATTAAGTTTAATCAACACAAGTTAAACAGAACACATTACTAATCGAAATCTCACATCTAGGTTACCCACTATACATATAATTCCAACAAAAGCATAAATATTTAAATTTACACAACTAGGTTAGATCACAGTACATATCATTTAGTTATTGCCTTGACGTGTCGGCAATGTCGCTGATGTGTGCCTCTAAATCAAACAATACACACACGTACACATTACTAATTGATCAGTCAAATGAATGCTCAAAGTTACACATGTATATGTATCATGTTTAATGCATGATCAATTGATTATTTCAGGTATGAAATCTTATTTACAAATCATACTTATACATTCATCATGGTTTGTGCATCATTTAGTTTGCAATTAGGTTTATGCCTTAATACACTTGATCACTTTTAATTCATCACTCACACATTTATTACTCTTTTTCCTAGGATTATACACTTTCACAATTTCCTAGTTCTCATTCAGTCATTCCCAATTCATCACTTACATACTTTGAATCACATTACATTTATGAGAACATCTTTATATCATTATCAACTCATATTTACACTTATCCTTGAACATTTTTTATGATTTAAAAGCTCCTTATAATACACACACAATTGGTGCTTTATATCTGAAATTTTAGCAAGCTAAATCTATACATTCACCAAAATTTTTCCAGCAACATATACTCATACATTTAACCAATTCTCATTCATAAATACCCTATGTTCTTCTTTACCCATTCGTCCATACCTTATACATAGTATTCATGTCCTAAAGATCATATTTGCATTAAAAGAATTCGTTTATTTCTTTAACAAATCAGAATTTTCATATTTGAACTCAACACTTCAAAGCAGTCCTTTATGACTTCAATTAACTACATAAACTTATCAAAATATCTTCTGGACAAATTGTTTCACAAAAGCATTAATAAGACATCAATAATCATTTTTTATGTTTTATACTTTGACTAATTCAAGCTTTAAAGTCCCTAAAAATTAGGAAATAATATAAGGTTCCTGCACAGGAGTCTGTCACAGGCAGTATTAGGAAAACAAGCATAACTCAAGCTCTAGTCACTATTTAATCAAGCCACTTTCACAGGACTCGATCTAAGACCTAGATCTACAACTTTTATTCTTTGAGTTTCTTCAAATTCATGCCTTAAAGATATGTAAAATAGGTCAAAAAATACAGCTCTAATTTTCCAGATATTTGCTCAAGACAGATTTTCGAGTCAGTTTGCATGGCCCTTTTGACATAGAAAATGAGGTATTTAAGTGATACATCCTTCTAAAAAAAATTTGCCTATATGTCTTAAGTTTCTAACAATATCAAGTTCATGTAGTTTGGTTCAGTATTCTGCGAGTTATACTCTAAATAATACAGACTATTCTACCATCGTGGCAGCACCCAATACTCAACTTCAAGCCAACTTTTGAAACCTTTAGAAATAGAATTCAAATTCAATTCCTTCATGAAAATTGTATTCATATGTCTTTAGTTTAATCTAAATTAAAAATAATCTCATTTGGATATCGACAGATCAAGACATGGCTAAAATACAGATGCATGTTTAGTAAAAACACTACAGCTAACATATTCCAACACACTTTAATCATTAACTTCTTATGTAATTCATCCTAATTCATCATCAATTCTCTATCATAACATGCTATAAACACTATTCATTTACTTACATGTTTAACTCCAATTCCAGCTCAAAAGATCAAGCCAATCCAGTACTCTAAGCATGCAAAAACATCACACATTCAAGGTAAATTTTAGATGGATTTCAACTAGGTTTAGTAAGGCAATTTTAAACTGATCTTTTACTTAACTTTGTGAGGCTAAAACATGGATTATTTGCGCAACAATTAGGCATAACCATATGCAAGTTCAGGGCGGTGAAAGAAGAGAGTTTTGGTGATGTGCGTGAGAGAAGAAAGAATAAGAAATGAGCTAAACCAAGTTTGCTCCTCTTGAATGTTACACCTAAGGTGTTAGGTGTCATCTAATGAAATGGCCACATGTTTAAAGGCATGTTCAACATTTATCAAGTATAGGTGCTGCCATATGTTACCCTTAAAGCTAGGTCACATGTCATTTAAGTACAGCAGCCATTTGTCCATTAATCAATGCCAATTGTCATCAACTTACTAGTCCATTTGTCCCATAATGATCAATTCCAAATGTCATTCAATTATAGGCTTAATCATTCTAATTTTCATGTATCAATTTATCTTATCACTTAGCATTTTTCCTAGACCAAATATACATTATAATCTCTCAATTTTTCAATTATATCAATTAATTCCAAATTTACTACTTGTAATTAATCATACTAAAATTAAAGGCATAAACATGTTACAATTCACATAATGAACATTTTAAACTTTTCATACCCCGGAGTAAAACAATTGAGTGCATATGTTATCTTTGTAATGTATTCTAGTTCATATTTCATGTGTCTATATGCTAATGCATGTGAATGAAATGCAAATTCATGAATTCCAATGACAGCTAATGCTCTAGCCCTCAATATGAAAATCGGGTTATTACAATTTTACTAATTTAAGTAAAATTAACTTCTAATTTCAGTTAAACTTTAATTAGAATTACAAATAATTATAATTAAATACTAGTTATGCTCAAATAAGATTCAATATCTCATATTGATCTTCACTTATTAATATCTCATATTTCATCATAAAGTTTCCCAAACTTTACAATCAAGTCTAACTTGATTAAAATATGTTTGTTCTTTTCAACCCAATTTTTATATGTGACCCATAAGGTTCTCAAATATATTGACAATGGATACAAATTATAACCTTAAATTATATTTAGAATTAGATAAATTAAAATCCTTTAATTTATCTTTAATTCTGTAATTAAATAATTTATATCCATAAATCAAGATTGACGTCTAGCAACACATCAAGACTACCTAAATGTTTAGGAATGTTAAAGTCGTTTTAATTAACCTTTTCATGCATGATTTTTTTATATAATTTAATCATTTCATTAAACAATATTCTGATCAGACATAGAGCATGTAATTGATGTCTACGCTATTTTTGAGTCTAATCATATTAATTCTACTGAATTAATGACATTTGTAAACTATCTATAAAATTTCATTCCACCTTGACCAAGTATTTCCCAAATCAATATTAATTGAGAATAATAAAGCGTTTTCCTTAATTATTTTAGGGTGATAAATCATATCTTGATCAATCAATTACCTCTATATAGTTTATACTATATCTAATGAATACCGACGGAGCTATCTTTAACTATAATAGGTCATAAGTAGTATCAAAATATAACAATCCCTATAAAAGATTATCAAGTCAAAGGATCACTTATACAATCATCACAATGAATATTTCATAGATATACAGGTAATGTTCTAAATGGATTTTTCATATAGAGTCAGTTCAGTGAACTTGTTCTCTAACAAGCATCCATACATTAATTTGTTTATGTATCTCCATACTTTAGTCTATGAGATCGACAACTTCCTTCATAAGGAAAAACATAACATGTGCTAGTCTTTTTATATTCTATTAGTAACCAGTTTTAATAGAATAATGATTAGAAATAATTTAGGGATAATAAATAAATGTAATATGAATCTCATAATTTTAACCTCATCATAATTGCATTTGCAATATATGATTATCCCATGGACTTTATCATATACATTTAAATATGTAAAAGATAAAGAATATATGGAATGCTATCTTTATTCATTTTTATTTGTTAAAATCCAATATTGTAATCAAATTTAGAGAAAAATTGTTTTCCTCTTGTCAAGTTTATTAATGTTTACTTAAGGGTAATTTAATTTTTTATAATTTACCATCATTCTAACTTTATTTCTAATTAGCTCTATATGGTTTCTAACTATAACAGCTGGAGAAGAATGAGGGGATTTACTGGGCCTAATGATCTTTAGATTTTCTAGTTCAAAAAGTTGTTTTTAAGTTCTTCTTAATCTTCTAAATTATATCTCATAACAGTAACTCTAATAATCTTTTGTTTATCTATCATTTCTAAGTTTGCTTCTTCTCTGTTTTAATCCGAAAATTGTAAGGGGTTATTAGAGTAATTTTCCTTTATCTTCTGTTTTACTAATTCTAGTCCATCTTTGATGGTTTTTATCTGTTGATAAGTTTTCTATAATAGTTTCTATTTTTAATAAAGGTTTTCCTCTTGAAAAGATCAACTTTTCTTTATAAACAGTACTGGGGTAGATCGAGCATAGACATTTTTTATTTGATTAACCATGTTCCAACAACCACAAGGAGTTTTAAAATGTATTTTTTGTTTAATAGTATCAAATAATATTTTATGAAATAATTAGATAAAGTTGTATCTTAAAAGAATATGAGTTCTGGTATCATAAAAACAAAAGGGTGGACATTTTATTAAAAATGATACTAATAGGATTTGGGGTTGATGAATAACTTTCGGTAAATGTATCTTATTATTAGAAATATCTAATCCTATTATGTTTTTTAAGGTTTCATGATATTGTAAAGGAAAACAACTTACTTTATATAATTAAGAACTACCTCCACTGCCTGTATAAGTAGCAAAGTATTCGGCTCTATAATCTTTATAAATTATTTTGATTGGAATATAAATACTAGTAGTACTAGTCATTATCTAGGAATATATATACTATATTATTGCTGTAGAATAGTTGTATTCCATATTATCTTATAAGGCTGAACTTCTTTGAGAAAATTAGAGCCTAACATTATTTCTAAATTGAATTCTTCATTTTCAACTAATAAGCTTATAGGCATTTTACTATCTCTTATCATAATAATGATTTTTATGTCAGTTTCACCATTGAAATTTATATATTGATAAGGTTCATTTAGTTGAAAAGTTATCAAATTATATACTAGATTATGACTAATGTAAGTTCGATTAGCTCCAATATCAACTAAGATATTGCAGGGAGCATAATTTATACCATTAAAATATTCTCCTTTAATTTTATAATTAGAACTTATCTTTCTATTTGCTTTTATTAAAGTATTAGCATATTGGTTACTACTTGAAACACCAGTTTCTGAATAAGACAATGAAGGTAATAATTTATTGTCAAAAGTTAGTAAGATTTTTTGTTGTAACTATAATGAAATATCACTTTTAAAGTCTTCCATATTTGTTATATAAGGAGGATACATTCTTTCAACTTCGGAAAATAATTTTAGAAAGTCAATAGCATTTTTGTTTGCAAAACATTCTCTATGATGAGTATTTGATATGACATAAAATATCATATATGTAATATAATATAGTCTATGTCCATCTTTACGTAAATCTTTTCTTTCAAAGTCTTGGATTAAAGAGAACGTTTATCAAAATCTTTATCTTGTATGTTATAAGACATCTTAGGATAGATATTAAATAGAATTTTTTGATATTGAAGATTGCCTCTCAAAATTCCCATACAGGCCTCTTTTCTATTGTGAATTTGATAATCTAATATTGTTAAATTTATAGAACTATCTATTCCTGCTCTAAAAGTACATCTAATTATCATTTGTATAGATCCAATATGCACCCGTCCTATTTTGTCTCTAATTTCTCCGAGAATGTAATCAATCTTTTAGGAGATATCTCTTTTAGATATCAGATGAATCATTACTTTATTTGACGTTAAACTAATATCTAGGGTATTTTCTTTAAGATCAATACCATAAAACAAATGATTTTTTCTAGATTTTAACCCTAGTTTTTCTAGTAACATCATATTAACCCCGCTATAAGAATTTACAAAAAAAACATAGTATTTTGAATCTTTTTAAGCATTTTTCTATGGATAAGAACTTTTTGACTATAATCTCTATATTTTTCAAATGTTTCTACTGTATTATCTATTATTTGCTTATCAATTTGAGAGTTAGAAGATTATCTTGTTTTACTCATTTTTTTCAAATTTTGAGGGTTCTTCGTTTTCTGCATATGTTATTATAAAAATGCTTTCTTCAAAAGAGCATTCTTCAAAAGTATTAATTATAATAAAATCTTTATTTTGTATCATTTTATTTATTTGATCATCTATTTCAATTTTATTTTTATTAAATATTTTAGGACATTCATTAGTGTGGTGTCCTTTTTCTTTATAATAATAGTACTGACATTAAATTATCTTTTTATTTCTTCTAAAAAGTTTTTCTAGCATTATATCCTTCTTTTTTCTTGTAATATTTTGCTTTATGTTTCTTAAAACATTTCTTCCTTTTATATTTCTTTTTATCTTATTATAATAATAAGGATTATCACACTCTATCATAATAGACATTTTAAAATCATAATAACATAAGGAAGATTTTTTGTTTATTTCTTTACTTTTCTTTAGTAATATAGCATCATCACACCATTCACTTAATTTATCTCTTAAAAAAAATATTTTTCCTAAGGTATCCATAAGTCCAGGGTTGTAAGTTGTGTAACAGCCCAGACCACCCGCTTGCAGATATTGTCCGCTTTGAGCCTCGGCCTCGCGCTCTCACGGTTTTGTTTTTCCGCAGGACTTCCCAGGAGGTCACCCATCCTGGTACTGCTCTGGCCCCA
>JAOTJB010336898.1:0-25420 GCA_027123815.1 Erythroxylum minutifolium
AAATGTCATGAATGCATGTACAGGTATTTTCATGTGCACATATCACTGTTCACAAATGCATGAGCATGAGATGTGTTTTCCTAATTTCTCTGATTTACCTCACTTGGACCCGTTTCTCTGGTCCGACCCTTTCTATGAAAACGGGATGTTACAATTACCCATTGATACTTGCACAAGAAAACTCGTTGGGTCTTTCAATTTGGCGGGTAATTGTTGCTGAAGCATTGATATTGAAACCTCTGAAATTATCACCTTCTTGTTTGATTCAAACTTCCATTTTTTTGTGCTTAGTTCCTTGAAGAACTTTACATAAGCTGGAATGTTTCTGATCACACCTAAGAAAGACAGATTAATATTAACTTTGGAAAACATGTTATATAGATTAGAAAATTGCTTATCTTGTTTTAAATCCGTAAGGTGGCTCAAATATGGGATCAATGGTCTATAAGGATTAGTAATCTTATGCAGTTTTGGTCCTTCATTGTAATTAATTACATGTCTTAGTTTTTCAACTTCCTGTATGTGACTTGAAAAGTTGTTGTGCCCATTGCTTTCTTCATTCTGCTCACCCTCTTCATTGGTGAGGCTCTCCTTCTCTTGATTACCTGAACCAAACATATTATAAGGGATGTCAATATGATTATCTATCACCTTACCACTTCTTAGAATAGCAACTACTTGGGCTTGCTCGAGTTGACTAGGAAACTTCCCTTTTTAATTCTTGTGCATTTGAGTAGCAAGTTACCCTTCTTGGATCTCAATCCTCTTCACAGATGCCTCCAAAAGATCAATCCCCTTATTATTCATTTCTTGATTTTGAGTTATGAACTGAATAAGCACATTCAAGCTTTCCTCCAAAAGAAGGCTTGCTTGATGGGTTTTTGAAGTGAGGATTGTCCTTGGTAATAATTTGGCCTCTAAAAATTTTGGTATTATGGTCTGGGCCGTACTGATGGATTGTTTGTCTTCCCTAAAAAATTGGGTGGTTTCTCCAACCATGATTATAGGTGCTTGAATACGAATCATTTTGTTCCCTTAGTTAAAACCGTTGAGTGAATTCACTTGTTCTTCCCTATCTCCAAAAGGCTCACAAGAATACGAACAAATGTTAGCTCCATGACCACAAGTTCCAAATATACCACATACCTCTTAATTTGGAACATTTTGGGGTTGTATTGTAGTTAGCATCTTCACATGCATTGTTAACTCAACTAACTGCATGGCCAGTTCTTGATTTGAAGTCACTTTATAAACTCTAGCTCTTCTTCTGCTCACCCTCTTTTATTGAGAATTAGCCCCCAACATTTCAAAGATTTCATACGTTTTTTCAGCCATCTTCTCTCCCACATCTCCTTTTACTATATTGTCCACTGTGTACTAACATTGTTGCGTTTATCCATCATAGAAGAATTCGTTCTGCATATGGAGTGGAAAATGACAGTGTGGACACTGAATGAGCAAGAGTTTGAAGCGTTCCCATGCCTCATGAAATGGCTCTCCCTCTATCTGAGTGAAGGTAGCTATCTTTGTCTATAACTCATAAGTCATCTAGTGGGAATAGAACTTTCCTATGAATTTGTTGTACATCTCCTCCCATGTAATCAATGAACTGGGTGGAAAGGTCATCAAACATGCCTTGTCCCGATCCTTCAATGTATATAGGAAGCACCTCATCCTGAGTTCATCTTCATTTAGGCCATCTAACGGGAGTGTGTGGAGGGTGGTATAGAATTCTTGAATGAAGTTTAAAGATTGGGAACCTCATAGAAAGATGGCAGCATGTTATAGTAGATGTTCTTCAATTCATAGTTTCTAGCTACCTCACCCAAACAAATTCACGAAGTGGTAGTACCAATTACTAATCTGGCATACTCCTTCATTACTAGATGCCTTTCACCCATCTCTTAATCTTCTAGTTTGGGTCCCTCGAGATTGTCTTCAAAGTCCCTTGGAGGTCCTCTTATCGGATGTACATTGTCATTAAAGGGAGCAAGTTCACCTTCATAAAACAAATAAAAACAACAATTAATTAATAAGAAAATTACTAAAAACAACTCAATGAAATAACACGACAAAGATGTATGCATGAGTAAATAAAACAATAAACAAAACAATCAAAATTAAATTAAGTGCAAACACTAAACGCCTCTCCGACAACAACGCTAAAAACTTATTATGCCTAGAATAAGTTGTAAAAATACCTAAGCTATCCTACTCCCAAGTATATGAGGTAGTTGTAGTTGATTTCCCAAGTTGTCTCCTGAGGAGGTGAAATTGGTTCTCTTAAATTAACCTTGAACAAAACAAAAAATAGATGCAATCCTAAACACTCTATCCCGATTTATTTACTTAAGGATTTAATGAAAATTAAAAAATTAGATTGAAAAGTAAACGGAATTAACTAGGAACAAAAACAAATTGATTGATCAAAGTGGAAAACTCTTGAGAATTTATTTTACTAATTTAATCTCCTATGCAAGACTAGGGAAAATCATTGGGTAGTCATCTTACTAAAATTAACAGTTGGGTTCTAAGATCAATTTGAATAATAAACTAAGTCTAACTTTAGTGTTCAACAAGATATCATCCTAATTAATTATTGAAACCTGACTGCTAATTACCACTTAAGTTAATATGTTTCTAGTTCTTAACCTAATCATCTGTAGTTTCTCGTTCCATATTAATAGTCACAGTGGTGACAAGTTATATCACCACCTTTCTTCTTTTTTTTTCTTTTCATGCAAAATCTGTGAAAATTTTTCCCTTCAACCTTCTTGCAAAATTCACAAAATAATTCAATCAACATTCATACAATATTCAGACTATTTCCACTCAATCTATCTCACATTTGTATCAAAAAATAAGGATTTATAACCAAAATCAAGATATAAAAGAAATTAAAAGCGAAACAAGGATCTACATCAACATAATGTACCAAGTTTTGATTCCCACTCTGATACCAATTGAAAATCCAAAAGGACGTTGTTTCAGAAAATTTTAGTTCAGCTATAATTGCTTTGAACTGTATCTGTGGTTGCTTAATATAAAGCAACTGAGTCAGTAACTATAAATTTTCTAGCATAAGCAAAAATAAAAAAATTAAACGAAAAATAAACAAATCAACACCTAAGATTTGGTAACACAATTCGACACATCTTGCCTACATTTGGGGGCCTTGACCTAGCTTAATCACTTTCACTAAAGAATAATAATAGATTTACTTAGGGCATTACAGAGCCAACTCACCCTACCCTTGACAGTATCCCTCGTCCTCACAACTCATAAAAGTATTTCACTCTTAATACATAACCACCTCGTACTAACCTTAATAGAGGATTTTCCCAATAATGTTTGATAATAAAAATGAGAATTGAACAACTCAAGTGATTAAACCGATAAAGACATAAACAAAGAAAAACACTTGAGACAAAAACACTCTCCTAAATATATAGCTTCATCAGCCAAAAATGTGGGAATTGGTAGAACAATATCTACTGTGAACTATTAGGAAGAGTCACAATCAGTCCATGAATAGCAACATCAAAATAACATCAATCAAATAAATGTTTCATCACCAAAACATCACTAAAAATACAGCTACAACATCATGCCTATGTTGGACATTTTTCACAAAAAAATAATAGTTGGACAGCCCTACAAATGATGCAACACAACAAAAAATTCAATTGTATAAAATGGATAAAATTGCCAAAAATTAGTTGCCAAAGATAGGTCAATACTCCAGAAAATACAACTGCCAAGTTACCATGTTCTGGTAGTTGTCCCACATAAAAAAGATGGAGTAGTAGTCTAATTATTCATCCACATGTGCAGAAATGCAGCTGCCAAGAATAACTCAATAGAGCATGTAATTGCTCACACAAAAACAAAGAAAATGCAGCTGCACACAAAATTTTACATCATGTTTTTTACTGCACAAAAATGATAAAGCAGTTGTCCAAGAATTCACTCACAATAGGGAAAACACAGCTGCACCCTCATATGTACTAGACATGTTTTCCCACTAAAAAACAATAACATAGTTGCACAAAAAAATTTACGTACATAGTAGAGAAAACTCAACTACCCAAGATAAATAAGATTGCTGAAAAAATCTCACAAAAATACAACTGCACACATAACAAAACTTCTGCACTTTCTTTTAAAAGAATGATTATGCAGCTACCAAATCACCAAAAATTATACTACATTTTCTTCAATAAAACATGGTGACTTTATCCCAAATAAATCATATCTTCTTTAGGATTTTATCCTTCATGCTATCTTTTCTTCAAGAATCCCACTTAAGGTAAATTTCATATTATAATGAAATTCTAAACATATCTAACTATGTCCAATTACAAATAATGCTCAAAATTAATTAACAATTTATCTCAAAAATTGAAGCAATGTCAACAACACAAAACAACATGAGATCATCATCAAAAATGAGATGAGTGATTTAAGGTTAGAGCATTTTTTGTGGCATTTGAAATAGCCGTTGGAAGTAATAAGAGACCAAAGGAGTCTAGATAAGCCTTCCATGACTAAGGTGAAAACAAATGGGGATATAGGATCCCCTTGTCTACATTCCCTTTGAATTATTGAAAGGCTTGAAAGGAATTCCATTTACCATCCCACTTAAAGACGAGGACTGAATGCATTGCATGAGTTAATTCACAAAAACTAATGGCAACTCCAAAATTTCCAAAAAATTTGCTAATGAAGCTCCAAATAATAGTGTCGTAAATTTTATAGAAGTCGATCTTCAATATACAACTTCTTATTTGCCTCCCAAATGGGTAGTCTTTTAACAATTATTGTAAAAGAAGTATGGTATCCCTATATTTCTGCCAAGAATAAATGCTCCTTATGTATCTTCAATAATTTCCGTGAGCATCCCTTTTAGTCTATCAGCCAATAATTTTACTATCACTTTGTATATTATATTGTAGCATGAAATTGGTCGAAACTCCCCCAAAGTCAGTGGGTGTTTCTTCTTAGGAACGATGTACATTATATCCTCTGTTAAGGTTTAGAATGACTGTTGAAAAAACCAAGTTGAGAATCTATCTGGTCCTGGAGCTTTGGAAGGGTGCAAACTAAAAACAATAGTTCTTATTTCTTCCATCGAGAAGTAGAAGACAGAACTTCCTTACTTTTTGGCCTAATAGCACATGCTAGAATTCGCTTTCTGTTATCTAAAAGTTGTTCAACCGAATTAGGTCCCATCAATTAGGAAAAAGAAGGATCTAGCCATCTCATAAGGAACCTCCTAGTCAGATTGCATTTATGTATTACTACTTTTTAGGCTAACTATATGGATACAGTTTCTTCTAGCCATAATTGAAGTGTGGAAGAGTCTAGTGTTTTCATTACCTTTCTGATCAACTGAGCATTTTGGTTTTGAATGGAATTCTATAATACCAAAGCTTGTTGATACTCTTTAAGTAAGTTTAGCTCCTTCACTCTCAAGTTTATCTCATTTGGCTAATTATAGCTTTCCTCTTGAGCTTGTTATACTTGCCATTTAAGCAAAGATAGATTTTGGGTTTTGATACGGGAGAAGCTCTTAAGTGCAGTTTTGACCATCTTTAATTTCTACATCAGCTGGAAAACTTTACATCCCTTAACCTCCTACTGCCAGCAATTATTGATGATCTCCTAATAACCTTCCAGTTGAATGACTCCACTAAATATTCAAAATGATGCTCCAATTTTCCTAGCACCAACACCATATTGAATTTGTAGAAAAGAATAACCAAAGGTCAGGTTTTCCCTAAAATGAACAAAGGATTAAGGGAATTTGTTGAGCCAATCAGGGTTTCACAAGGCAACAATCTAACTTTTTTTGAATGAGCATGGAACCTTGTTGTTGTGTTTTAGGGTTTCTTTTTTATGTTTTTGTTTAGTTTGATCTTCATTATGTTTGATATTGATTTAGGGTAAGAATTGATTATTTTGATGTAGGAATAGAGGTGGAAACCTTTTTCATTGAGCTAGAGATTAAAAGAGGAGAAGGGAAAAGGAGGAATTATAATGCAATAACCCACAATCGTGGGTTTCATAATAATTCCAACGATCGCGGGATGTTTAACTTAAGGATACACGTGGGGTTCACTTATTCTTTTAGGTTTTCATGACTATATAAGGATAAAAACCCCTATAGATAAGGGAGCTTCATGTGAGACTTGCCTCCTTGAGTACAAACGTAGGCTTAGAGCTTTGAGAGAGGTAGAGATTCAAGGTTTTTCATTCACAATTGGGAAAAGAGCATACCAACGCTAGATTTTCCAGATTCGAACTAAGAAGAGGAGGAGTTTGATTCATTTAGATTTCTTTCGTTTTTTATCTCCTAGCACTTGTATGATGGACTATTTGATCATTAAGGATGTTATGGACATCATGAGTAGCTAATTTAATTATAGAGATTACTTTGAACCTCTTGTTAAATTCCTATTTGTTAATTTGACTGATAGATGTTTTTGATGAAAGTTGAATATATATATATACCTTGCAATATATTAAGATATTGAGTTGGGTAATTCATGTAGGATTGTACAATAACAATTGGCATTCTATAGATCTACATTCATTAAGTTAATTGATTAGTTGAAAGAGAGATCTTAGCTAATTAATTGATCACCCATAAGATAACTTAATAACTAATTGGATTGGTGGATTGATTTTATAGATTGAGAGATTGCTTAATCATTTCCATTTAATTTAGTTAGGGACAATTGATTACACCTTGAGAGAAGGTAGTTAATACATTACATAATTCAATTAACAAAATAGGAGGGAGACAATATAGGGAAAAAGTGATCTCTAGTTGTGAAAATCTTAAATTCAAAGTTTCTGCATTTTGTAGTTATCATTTGTGTTTTCTTAGTTGTTTAATTTAATTTAATTTTCCAGTTTATTTCCATAAAAATTTGGGTTCTTAAACAAAGATTAATCTGAATTAAGTGGTGTAAGCACAATCCTTGTGGGATTGATATCTGCTTATTAATACAAGTCACGACCCGTATACTTGCAATTTTCAGCGTAAAACTAGGAGTTTGTTCACATTCAACAATTTAGCCCCTACATTTTCCAAACTAAAAGAGGCATTCTAGGGATATCACCCTTTTTTTCTTACCTTTTATCCTAATAAAACTTCTCCTAGCTATAACATTCCTTTTAAAATCTTAAATTTTCCCTATGATCTAAAGGATGTTGATGTTTATGCTTATCATGACTAGGGATGTGGTTTAATTACATCAAACTGTTGGAAAAAGAAGATGATGCAATAAGGTAACGTTTTGTCATGAATGTTTAGAAATGCATTTCATTTAAAAGGTTTGCAAATAACTCCCATATTGTGGGAGTTCCAACTTAGATGGAGAAATATATCATCTATATTTGGTCACTGAATTTGATGCAATGATAAATGAAAACAATTAAACAATAAGCTTAATTTAAAGAAACACGAGAATCTACTGGTAAAGAAATATTAAAGCTAATTAATTACAAGAGTATTATTGATATACTATTTAATACAGTTTTTAATGGAAGATTTATAAGCTTGAAAAAGTAATCCTAATTCTAAAGAAAATAGGATACAAAAAAATAAGTAGAAAATTTATAGAAATAGGAAACCAAAATAAGTATAAATCTTATGAAAATAGGAAACCTATGGAAATAGATGTTTCATGTCAGTTCTTCTACTTAGAAAAAACTAAATGTTATAGCAAATTATAGTACAATGACTTATTAAAAGGAAAGTCTACCATCCACATTTCATGTTCTCACTTTATGATAGTAAGGAAAGTCTGCCCCTCTACTTTGAAAATTTTAAGTCCAGAATTCTTCTGTTACAGGTAAAATACAATTTTTTCACATTTCACTAACTTATACACGTTTTCTTATCCATCATGTTAGGCAAAAACATCAAATTGCCAAGGTCTTCCTAAAAACAAATGATAAGCATCCATATCCATAACATTCAAATAAATCTCATCTCAATATTGACCAATAGAAAGGGTACCTTAGAACACTAAATCACTCGAAGCTTGTCTTCTAATTTGATCCACCAGATTATATAAGGGTTTAGGTGCTTCTTATTTTAGAGTCTTAGTCATTTCACATCTTTTCTAATGCTATTCTTACAACTTCCATTATTAATAATTATATAAAACAACCAATCTACAATAGTATAATGTTTCCAAAATAACTGATATATTTGGGTCTTATCTTCTTATTTTGGATCTGATAATAACTTTTAAATTAGATCATTCTCTGGCTCCTTATTTTGTTCCTCTTGTCTATCATTACTCTTTATCATTCCCATCAAATCCACATATAATGACATCTTCATCTTCCTCATACCACAATATTAACTTTTTATTGGGGACATCGGCTTGACAAATGTCTTAATTCTCTACATCAATAACAAATTTCATGTTGAGACTTGGCATAGTGATTGTTCTTTTTAGGAGCCTCCTTGCTATTGCATACCTTTTGCTTACCTGTAGCCTTCTCATCCTGAAAATGATTCTTATGTAGAGGAAGTTCTAATAGGGTCTTCATCTATTATGTGAAAACTTTAGAAGCTTCTCCTATATAACTTCTAGAGGAGGCTCAATTCTACTTTCAATGTCATATTTTGAGCCTCCATAAAATTTTGAATTAGTAATATTCTAATCTTGTCTCACAAGGCAAGCTTTAAATCATCCAAAAATATCAAAATCATATGCCCTTCTATCTCACCTAGATCATTATATTGATATAACCTCACAAATTTTGTAGTATAGTCTTACGCAAACTAAGAACCTTGTCTAAATCATTGGTACTGTTACATAATTTGCTCATAATTCAGAGGTAGAAAATTTTTCCAAATCATCTATTTCATCCTTATGCAAGACTGAACCAAATCCTTTCCATCACACCATCTCCTCTTTTTAATCTTCACCTACTAAGTGGAGGCGAGTCAATTTAAACTACAACCTACTAGCTTATCCTCCTCTCTTTTGGTATCTCAAGATAATTAAATAACCATTTAATGTCTACGATTGAATCAAGAACACCATTGATACTAAAATCTCTATTGAAGATTTAAATATGCATTCAAAACTTGAAGCTATTGTTAAAACCTTGTTGGTTTTATGGTCTATCATACAGGAACTCCTCATCTAATTTTGATTCACTTTCATAAACATGCAACATTTAACTCTAAGTAAGAACATATCTCTTACTAGGGTGTCTTAAGATTCTTTCTTCCCTAACTTGAATGATGGATTTTAATTCCTTACAGGGAAAACCATCACCAATCACAAAAAACAATTATGTCAAATCATTAAGAATATTTAGATCTATTGCGGAAGCATACCTGAATCTATGACAATAACGTAATTCTTGAATTTTATGGTTATTTGTCTTCCAAAGTCAATATGTATGTCTGTTTTCTCTCAAGAACCGTCTCTTTTCTAACTGATGAGATATCAGAAAAATAATTGTTCATCTGACTTGGGGACCATAACCCTAATTCTTTATATAATTTGTCTTATTTATATTTTGGCCCATCATAAAATAGAAATCAAACTATTGGGTCTCTACATGTTAAAGCCATACTTTATTAGATGTAATATAGCCCAAAGCCTTTAACCTTGATAGATCACTTTAACCATGTTTAACTTTATGTTAGTTGTCAGAACGTACAATTAATTCATATATATATTTACCCACACATTGGATTAAATCCAACAATCTACCACTTGAGTCATATATATATAATTCCTTTAATTATATATCATAACATAACCTTATGAGTTCAAAATTAGCTATCACTACCAAATACATCTTTTGAGTTCAAAATTTGTTATCATTACCAAATAAATCTTTATCCAATACCATTCATCAATTATAATAACATAGGATCAAAGAGGTTTTCATTATACGCATATCATGACTAAACCCATCAATGGCCACTTATACCAGTATAATTAAACAATAAAAATCAAGCATGGATGTGTAGGATGGAAATTGCATTTAATGTAATCTTAAAATGCCTACTTCCAACTAGTCCAAATTCCTTAATGAGATCAACCAAATAAACTTTATGGTTCAAATAAATCATAAAAGTGTATATAAATGAAAAATCATTCGAAATAATAAACTCCCACTAAAATGACATATCTTCAATAGATACAACATTCATATGAGTGACATGCTCATGAAAGACCTTGGGTGGTAATCCCTTAGTGAGCGGATACGTAACTATGGAGTTTATCCCAATATGTTCAATAGACATTTGACCATCTTGAACTCTTTCTTTGAAAACTAGGAACTTGAGGTCTATATGCTTTGACTTCGTTAAGCTCATATTGTTATTTAACTATAACACTATTAACTTATTGTCATAAAATAATTTTAGTGTTCTTTCAATACCATCTTCAATACGCAACCTAGTTACAAAATTCCACATCTATATTCCATAATTGGGTGCCTTATAATATGCTATAAACTCCGCTGCTATAATGGAAAATGCTATGAGTGTCTACTTAGCACTCTTCTAAGACATAGCTCCTTCATCTAGCAGGTAAATATAGCCCGATGTGAATCTCTGACTATATTGGCATCCAATAAAATCATAATCAGAACAACAGATGATCTCTAGCTGATCCAACTTCCTTTTGTGAGAATATAATCTTTTGTTCTCTGCAAGTATCGCATAGCTCGTTTGGTTGCTCTCTATTGATCCATTCCATGATTACTTAAATATTTTCCCAGAATTCTAACAATATATGTAATATCTGGATGCGTATGTACTTGAGCATACATTAGACTCCCTACTGCTAAAGCATAAGGCTATATTTGGTTGAGGGTTTTATAATAGAATAGAATTGAATGTAATATTATTCCTTCATTTAGGAGGAGGTTTTATAATGGAATGGGAAGGAAGAGAAGGGTTTCATATTATATCCCATTCCATACTAAACGGTAAAAATAAAAACCTCCGATTTGGGGGGTTTAGGATGGAATGTAAAATAATAAACAACTTTACACTATATTATATTATAAACCCTTCTTCCAAACAACATGTCACTATATTATATTATGAACCCTTCCATCCCTCCCAAAAAACAATTTTCTAATATTACATCCATTTATGTCCTATTCCATTATAAACCATTCCATTCTATAACATTTCATTGCATTTTATTAAAGACTTTACATCCAACCAAACATAGCTTAAGGAATCTTCTGCATTTTTTTAGTTTCAAACTCATTCTTTAGGCATTGGCTGAGACTAAGCTTATCTTCTTTAGCAACAGGGGTGTCACCTGGTTTACAATCCTCCATGCCAAACCTTTTAAGAATTTTCTCGATATAGCTTTTTTATGATAACCCAAGTATACCTTAAAAGCAATCTCGATGTGTTTGTATCCCTAATATAAAAGAGGCATCACCAAGATCTTTCATTTTAAATTTCTTTGTCAGAAAGCTCCTGGTTTAATGCAATAAGCCTATATTGTTGCTGGTAAGTAGTATGTCATTGACATATAAAACTATAAAAATATACTTGCTTCCACTAAACTTATGGGAGTAATCGTCTATATGGATGTAATAAAATATTACTGACCATTCCATGAAGCTATAAGAAATGGCCCACAAATGTCTGTATGTATGAGTTCTAAAATGTCCATAGCCCTATTGGTACCTGATTTCCTTAGGTTTTTCTGTTTCTCCTTAATACAATTAACATAATTTTCAAAGTCTGCATAATTAAGGGGATCAAGAATTCTATCAGACACAAGACGTTCAATTCTTTGTTTAGAGATATGTCCTAAATGTTTGTGCCATAATGAAGCAGAATTCTCATTAGTTAACTTTCACTTTATACCTCTACATATATGCAAAGTTTCATTATAGGAGACAACCGTACTAATCAAATATAAGTTATCAACAAATGATAGAGAACCGGTACCAACAAGTATTGAATCTTGAAAATGACTAAATTGGCCACTTCCAAATGAACAAGAGTAACTAAATTCGTCTAATGCAAAAATAGAAACTAAATTTTGTCTAAATGACAGTACAATATAAGTCTCATTCAAGTCGAAATAATAACTAGTTTTTAACAATAACCTAAAACTTCTAATAGCCTCAACTTTTATCATTTTTTCATTGCCCAAATAAATGTATCTTTCACCATCAATTAGTTTTCGGTAGCTTAGGCAATTCTACATAGACACACTGATATGAGTAGTAACACTAGAATCTAGCCACCAAATGTGTATAGGTACCAAAGTTAAATTAACTTTAGAACAAACCAAAGACAAAATTGTACCTTTCTTTGCATGCCATGTGTGATATTTGGTATACCTCTTTTTCTTGTGTGTAATACTTTCACAGAAAAAATAGGCAAAAGCCTTATCCTATTTCTTTTGTTGTTTCTTTTCTAGTACGACACCTGCAACTTCCTTACCCTTCTTTCTTTTCAAGTTCTTCTCCTTTGAGGTAGTTACCAAATGAGCACTCTCTATCTTCTCTTGCTTCAGCCTTTCCTATTCTTGCACACAATGAGAAATAAGCTCAATTAGAGTCCAAGTCTCCTTTTGACAGTTGTAGCTAACCTTAAACTGTCTGAAATATGCAGGAAGAGATATCAAAACTAACGGCACAAGCAAGTCCTCAAACAACTCTAACTTTATTGCCTTTATGTTCAAAGCAAGATGTGACATCTCTAAGATGTACTCCCTTATGTTTTCTTTTCCCTTATACCTCGTTGAAATAAGATTTTCCAAAATCGTACTTGTTTCAGCCTTTTCACTTTTGACAAACCTCTTTTCAATTTCCTCAAGGTAATCTTTGGCAGTAATTACCCTTCATACATAGTGCCCTTGAAGGTTTTCGGAATAGCACGCTTTATAATCATAAGACTCATGCAATTTGAACATTCCCACATTTCCATAACCCTGTTATCATCAGAGAAACTATGAGCTATAAGATCAATAATTCATTTAGTCCTTAATGCAAGGTCTAGATCTATAACACCGAGAACAATCATAACGTTCTCTTTCCATGCCTTAAAGCTTGTGCCCTTAAGCATAGGAATGGAATTGATGCTGGAAGTAATAGTAGAAGCGGAAATAACAACTGAACAAAGAAAAAAAATGACCAACAAACAAGCTCACATAAATTCCACATAATCGTATAAAATCAAATAATGGTAAATCCCATTATTGATTATGAAACAATCTCTCAGTTTTACGCTCAAACCCTAGGTATACGAGCCTTGACTTGTAGTAATAAGTAGATACCGATCCCTTGACTTAATTCAAATTAATCTTTATTTAAGAACCAAATTTTAGTGGAAATAAAATGGAAAATTTAAATTAAATTAAACAACTTAACAAAACACAAATGACAACTCAAAAATGCAAAAACTTAGAATTCAATATTTTCACAACTAGAGATCACTTTTTCACTATTTTGTCTCTCTCTTATTTTGTTAATTGAATTATACTTCACCTAAGATATCCTAATGTATTAATTACCCTATCTCAAGGTGTAATCAGTTGTCTCTAATTAAATTAAATGAAAATGATTAAACAATCTCTTAATCTACAAAATCAATCTACCAATTCAATTAGTTACAAAATTATCCTATGGGTGATCAATTAAATTAGCTAAGATCTCTCTTTCAACTAATCAATTAAACTGATGAATGTAAGTCTATAGAATTCCAACTCTCATTGTACAATTCTACATAAATAACCCAACTCAATCTCTTAATATATTGCAAGGTATATATATATATATATATATATATATATTCAACATTCATCAAAAACATCTATCATTCAAATCAACAAAATAAGAGTTTAACAAGAAGTTCAAAAGTAATCTCTACAATTAAACTAGCCACTCATGATGTCCATAACATCCCGAACAATCAAATAATCCATCATATAAATACTATAAGAGAAAAATTAAAGAAAATTGATTTAATCAAACTCCTCCTCTTCTTATCCTGAATCTGGAAAATCCGGCATTATTATGCTCTTTTCCTAATGATGAATGAGAAATCTTGAATATCTACCTCTCTCGAAGCTCTAAACTTGCGTTTTTACTCAAAGAGTCATGTCTCATACGAAGTTCTTTCGTCTATAGGGGTTATTATCCTTAAATAGTCATGGAAATCTAAAAGAATAAGTGAACTCTGCTTTTATCCTCGGGTTAAACATCCCATGAACGTGAGAATTGGTATGAAACTCACGATCGTGGGTTCTTGTGTTATAATCCTTAAACTCACGATCGTAGGTTCTTGTGTTATAATTCTTCCTCTTCTCTTCTCCTCTCTTGGTCTCTAACTCGATCGCAAATGTGACCAGCCTCCATTCCTTCATCAAAATGATCAATTCTTATCCTAAATCAATATCAAATATAAAAGAATACAACGAAGATTAAACTAAACAAAACGTACAAAATACATCCTAAAACATAACAATAATAACATATTATGCAAGAAACATATGCTAAATACTTTTAAAAATCGCACGTTAATGCACAACTATCACCCATTACAAAATAAGCACAATATTAATATTTAGTCTTTGGATGGAAATATTAACTTACAAGTAGTACTCTTGGTGCAGTAATCAAATATTGACAATAACAAAAATGTCAAACAATTAACCTTTCATTGGACCGATTAATTATTCACATAGCAAACCTAATAATTGTTACATATTTATCACTACATGTGTACACGTATTTCGACCAAAATATTGACCTTCCTTTAGACTGGTCAGTACCCATAATTACATATACACAACCATTTTAATATTATAAAATAAATTAATTTAAACAAGAGAGGCTATATTTGCAACACGTTGTTTCAATTAATTTATTTCACAATATTAATAAAAAATCAATTATGCCAATATTTGAAATTACCTTGAACAATCAATTTGAACATCAATTATATTAACTTTAGTTAACCGAATTCAATTTTCATACAAAAATATAAACTAAAAGCATGTGTAATTGGTTTATGCCAAAACTACATACATTGTAACATTATGTATTAGTTGACCAAATATTTCATTTGTTTCTAAAATAGGTTTTATGCCTAATACCATAGAAACAGATATTATAATTTATAATAAAAAATATTTGGCTCCAAATCCTAACGTAACATGTATATGAAGCAGTAAAATTGTTTTTGTCTTGTTCCAAATCCTAAAGCACGCAGCATGTATATAAAGCTATAAATTTGTTTTTGTCTTCTTCTAGTGGTTAAATAATAAAACCTAATAATTAGATTTCTGGTTTTTTTTCAATGGGCAATGGTCAAAGCTTTGAAAGCTTAAACCAAAGCTTTATGTATCGATAAACGGAAACATTCTTGAAAGACATTGAAGGCTTTTACTTAAAAACCATAACGGAACGTTCAGACCACTTTTATCGATTAAAGACTTTTGAAAACAACGAATCGTTATCTGTTTCGGCGGGTTTTTTTTTTTTCAAAAGCTATTTCACCGAAACATAATCAAGGAGTTAAAACCATATATATATACACTAAAATAATCAGATATAAAGAAACAAAAATAAGCTGTCTTTATGGAAGACAAATAGTTAAAAAAATTTCAATGATCTAACATAAAAGAGACTCTGATATAGTATTATGAATTATGTACCGTACTGGTTGGTATCGGACGGTACGTACCGTACTGACTAAAAAATAGTACCGAAATATTAATTTTGATATCGGATTTAAATACCAGTTAGTATCGGTCAATACCAGTCAGTACTGGCTAAATATCGGCTAATACCGAAAAATTAAACAATTTAAGGACTAAATTGCAAAAAATTTTAATTTCAATTTTAAAAAAATCAAAAATTTTAAAATTATCAAAATTTTGAAATATATAATATATTTTTAAAATATTTTTAAAAATAATTATATTTATTAATAATTATTAAATTAATTTTATAAATTAAATTAAGATTTTTATAATTTTAGTAATAATAATTTTAATTAACCAAATATATAATATATTTTTAATTTTTAAAAAAATTCAGGGACTAGTTTATAAATTTAAAAAATTACCCGAAACGGTATCCAGTATTGACTGATACCAGTACAGTATCATATCAGAACCCAATTCGGTACCAAGTCCGGTACAGTATTCATAACATTACTCTGACACTAGTTGATAGATTTTAATTTCTTATGGTGAAAACCATCACCAATCACAAAAAACAATCATGTCAAATCATCAAGAATACTTAAATCTGTTACAGAAGCATACCTGAATCTAGGAGAACAATGTAATTGTTGAAATTTGCGGTTATTCGTATTCCAAGTTAATATATACATGTATTTTCTCTCAAGAAACATCTCTTTTATGACTGATGGGATGTTAGAAGAATAATCGTTCATCTGACTTGGGGACTATAATCCTAATTATTTATATAATTTGTCTTATTTCTATTTTAGCCCATTATAAAATAAAAATCATAGTGAGTCTCTACACATTAAAGTTCATACTTTATTAGATGTCATATATGCCTTTAACCTTGATAGTCGTTTTAACTAGGCTTAACCTTACGATCACTCATAATACACAATTATTTCATATACATATGTACCCACACGTTGGATTAAATCTAACATTGATCTCCATCATCTTCCCTTTCCCTATTGGAAAAAGGGTTAAGGCACAAAGTCACTCTAAGATCTCCCTGACACGTGCCTCTAAATGATCCTCTAGCCATTAAATAATCTTATGTTCCATCTCCCTTAGTGTCTGTTCGTGAACCATAAGTGCACGGTTGTCAAAGTGAGTAATAAATCGGTGAGAACCGAGTCGTGTCTACAGAGATTATGAGAAATGTTAAATCTATGCTAACTAACAATGTTTGGAATTGGGTTGAGTGAAATTTTGAAAATTTAAAAGCAATATAATGAATTAACAAAAACTCAAATAAATTCCTAAGCAACTACCCAATTTAATGCAACCAAAATAACTATGAATATGATAAATCTATGTGATAACTAATTAAGAAAAGAATACAATAATTGACTAATTAAAAGTATTAACGTCAATGGGGATTGACTTTCTCTTAGGGAATAATATTTTTGCTAACCTTAATATTGAAATAGCTATCTTCCATAAATAAAAAATCCTAACTTTGTAAGTGAATTTTAAGAGTAATTAATCTCCTTCTCCCAAAGGTGAATTAATCTATCCACTCTAGATATCACTTAGTAATCCCTTACTCAAGTTCTTCCTAAAGTTTCTTAAGTCCAAATTCAAACTTCTATTTTCACCTCCTAAGTTTTTTGGGTCTCCCAACTCACAAGAAAGTCCTAGTTGAAATTCCTTCAATCTTCTAACAAAAATCTCCTTTTTTCAAAGGTGAATTTATTCCAAGCAAACTTCCAATAATCCAAAGTAAGAACAATTAAATCAAAGGAAAATCAACAAGTATATGAGTTTTCAGTTATGAATTCCAGCAATGTTTAATGTTAAAACATCACAAAAATATCAAATTCTTAAGAGAAATTAAGGTTCTAGCCACAAATCATCATGCCAAGCAATCCACAAGCATAAACCTATACAAATTCATGGAAGAAATAATTAAAATCATCTTATTCTTAGCTACTGGAGGCTGCGTGAGAATCGAAGCAGCGTTGAAGTGGAATCTGCGTTGAAGACTATGTGGATGGAGGCTTTGGTAAGTGGCGTGAAGGCTTCTCCGAAAGTGGAGGCTGCATTGGCAGTGAATGGATGCTAGTGGTTGATGCGTTGTTTTTGTGTGTAGTATATAGAGTGGAGAGTGTATAAGTCGTTGGTGGAGAGTACTTCCGTAAATAAAATGAAGGTTGCAACCTATATGAGTGGAGGAGTCAATGTGGAAGGGCTGCATTCTTTTTTTGTCTCCTTCTTTTGTTCTCCAGGTTACGCGAGTGGAGGGTTGGCAGCGTGCAAGAATGGATGCAGCTTTGTTTTATGGAGGTTGCGTGCATACTGCATGTGGGCATGTCTCTTGCTTGTGAAGGCTGGCTATAAATGCATGAGTGGTGTGAGTAGATGGAGGCTACGTTAGCGTTAATGGAGGCTGGTTGTGTAGGTTTTTGCGTGAAAACAAAAATGGAAAGCCCATTTTGCTTTACGTGAATGTCTTAAATCCCTCCTAAACCCTCTGCTGCATTTTTTCTTTTTGTATTCTGCGTTTTGCTGCTCTTTTAAAACACACTGAACTAATTGCTTTTTAAAACAAAATGCTAGCCATCCTCCTTTGCATGGCTCTTTTAAGTGGCAATTCTCTCTTTTTTTCTCTATTTTTTCAAAAAATTCCTAACACTCAAAGATAAAACAACAATTTAGCGTATATCTACTCCAAAATACAATACAATTGACCCAAATTAACGCATCAAATAATAGCCTGTCAGTACCTCCATCAATGTCTCCCCCTGGTCCTCTGGCCTAGGATTGTTTGTAGTGTGATTTGTGTTTGGGGGCGATTTAACACACTTTAATACCAATTGATGCAGTAAAACACGAAAAAACTAAGTAATATGCTTAATTTGAAGAAACACGAGGATAGACTCGTAGATAAAGCTTAAAGCTAACAAAATATGAGTGTATTAATAATAGAATCTCGATCTAAAACAACATTTAGGAGGCCTGTTTATAAGTTTGACAAAGTAATCCTAAAATCCTAAAGAAAATGGAACTTCAAAAACAAGGAGAAAACACATAAAAATGGGAGACCAAAATAAATAAGAATCTTAAGAAAATAAGAAATTTTTTGAAATTAGGAAAATTATATAATTGGGAAACTTATGAAAGTAAAAGTTCCACGTCAGAATTAATCACTTTGATTATGTTACAGTGACTATAAAGTACAACAAAATACGATAGGAGAAGTTGACTTTGTTACACGTGTTATTGACAAGAAAATCGATAATTGAAGAGCAACTCTTGATATGTCAGATTCATTACTTGCATTTGGAGAGGCTTTTAATATTGAAGTTATTATTAATAGGTAACTGTGTATTTCCGTTGAGTTTAAAGCAAGTGTTATTATAGTTTTTCTCCAAAAAATTGATTTTCTGAAAAAATATATTTATATTATTTACAGCGTTTTTATTAATTTTAAAATAATTTTTAGAGATTAATTTTAACGAAAATAGAAGTTAAAGAAATTAATTATTCTAAACATGTTAAAAGGATTTTTTCCCTAGAAATTTCATCCTACTTTCTTTATTTAGTTACCGTCAACTATAACAATTAAGCTATAAATTTGCGAACAGATATGAACATCCATCAAATATATGCAGTGCACTTCATTAAACTTTACGATGTCGAGATACATAAAAAATACCAAATAACTTCCAAGATTCTGTACATAGTAGTAGAGTCTTTGTTAGAAAGATAATGCTTCTATTTATTTAGCACGAAAATGTTTAGATTTTATTCAATGGAACTCGCAATGAAGAGGATGACAGTGGCAAATGTAACTCGTCGGTTAGTAGAAAGCAAGCTAAACCGTACGTACAAAATATTAAGAATGTAACAAGACTCTCCAATGTCTTATCATGAGTTCAGCTGGAGACCTAGTTGTGTCTGTATTTCATGTCCCATGAGACAGATGGGTGAGGGATTGATTATTTATAGCAAAACCTTAGGTTTGGCGTAACCCTAACGCCTAACCATGACTAACTTGAAAAAGATATATTACTTAAAGAACACAATAACCATTCGTCTACTATTAAGAAAAATGACGGTGACAGAAAAATATATACCTTTTTTTTTATTAATCAGAAATAAAAAGTACAAATTACATAATTAGCCTAGGAAAGTTGATCCCAAATCTATCCTCGTCGAGGAGGGGAAGACACTCTAAGGGTGCGGTAGCAAGAGTGGTAGTCCCTAAGTCACAATCGGCAGCGAACTTGGCGAGCCAGTCTGCACACTTGTTACCCTCCCGGTAGATGTGGCGGATGCGGACGGCCCAGTTGTGGTTGAGTAGCGCATTGATGCTAGCGATGAGCGGGTTCAGTGAAGAATTTCGTTGTTCGAAGGCTCTCAGGAGGCGAACCGCTTCTTGAGAATCCAATTCCAGTTCCACCTGGCGATAACCGAGATCCCATACCAATTGGAATCCAGTTAAAACACCTCATAGTTCTGAGGCAAGAGGGGAGCACTAGCCTAAATTCTGAACAAAGACTCCCTGCCAATTCCCTTCTCTGTCGCGAATTAGTCTGCCCGCTGATGCTGAGAGGGGTGATTGTTTGCTACCGCCATCCGTATTGAGTTTCACCCATCTAGGAGTTGGTGGAGACCAACCGATAGTCTGCCAGTGCCGTGGTCGGTGTCCTAGAGTAGTTCGGTAAAAGCTATCCTTGGCTTGCTGAATCTGGGCGACATAGGCTAAGACGACGTCAGTAGGGAACTTCGGCCAAGAAGTGTGGGCGTCAAAGAGTATACTGTTCCGCCAGGTCCACAGAAACTAGCAATGCCACACCAAAGAGGAGATCGTAGGGCAATCCGTTGAGCTGTCGGTGTTGGTGAAGGTTCGTGTGGAGCCAGTCCTGAGCATGCATGGTAAAGAACTCCGGGGATATTCTTACTTGTTGCAGAAAAAAATTAATTTCAAGATATTCTTACTTGTTCTAAGGACATTAAAATGGAGATAAAACCGCTATGAATGGTATTATACTATACAACATAATACTTCTGCACCATCATCCCAAGATAGCATCTCCCCTGAATAATTATATCTTGAGATTGATTAAATTGGTAGCATCATGTAGCTTCATGGTTTACTGATGATAGAGAAGTCTGAACATCCTTTTCTTTTCAGTTTTTAATTTATCTTTTTTCTTGCTGAAAATAACTCTTTATACATTTTGCATAAATGAAATGCAATGTATACTGAGTTAGGTTTCGTTTCACTAGCTTGTTCTCCTAAATCTGTTCATCGTATGCTGTTGTGGCTCATACTCCTATAATACTTTTTTTCTTAAAAAAATCATGTACGGTTGTTCTCTTAATCATTCGGCTGAGGATTCCTTTTCACATATCGGGTCAAATAGTTTTGGAAAAAATCAATTAACCTCTTCAGTTCAAAGAGTCGAATTGTTCTGGAAAACAATCAATTAACCTCTTCAGTTCAATTATGCGCATAATTAATTTTTGATTTTCAGACTAATCAATTACAAGTTGTAGTAAGAAGTACGTCATTTGCACGACTAAAGAATAACTGTTTAAAATAGTCTAATCAATCCATAAGTTGCATAAAAAAAATATAAACCTTATAATCAAAGTGAAAGGATAATTCAATAATTAAAATTTTTAAAGAAAAAAAAAGTGACGTATAACATTAAGCAGGCTACCTTCGGCATTACCCACCTTCTTCATAATTTCAGCTCCCATGTGATTGCAGAATCTTTTAAATGCTCCAAATTCACTATATATGTGAGGAATGATATAAATCTTCACTTATCATTAAAATTAAGGATAAAAGACAGTTTTTCTCTATAGTTTAAAAAATATTTAGAAAAACTCTTTAATCATTAAAATTAAAAAAAACTAATTCCAGTTTTCCGTTTTTTAGAGAAATCTCTTCTCCTATCCTTCAGTTAAAAATTAACGACAAAATATATGTATTATAAACATAAGACATAGACTAATTAAATGTTATTTTTAGGATGATTCGGTCAAACTCTTAAATTCAAACCGACCTGTTAGATATATGTTAAATATATCTATTTTATTTTTATTTTGACATATTTTTATCATCTTAAATTCAAATACCAGTTGGATAATATTATAGATAGAATAGAATTCTATCTTGAATAGAAATTGATTTGGTGAAGGATTTTTTTCCTGGTTGATGAAGGGTTTGCGGTAGAAAAACGATGTTGTCTTTTTGGTGCATGTTGTTGCCTTCTTGGTGCAAAAATGTTGTTGTCTTTTTGGTGCATAACAGATATAAGACTAGCAGCATATTTGGTGAGTGACAGTGCAAGGGTGCGTATGAAGTGGGTGTGAGTGCAATGGGTGCGTTTTTCTGCTGATTATATACGTGTGTGTTGCTTGAAAAAATAGATGGGATTTACGACAATCTAAGACTAATGGGTATGTGAGTAATATATGTGTATTGAGCACTGAGTATTAGTGAAGATACATATCAACAGCTCTTTCATGCATGTGGAGCATGTTAGTGCAATAGAGTATATGCTTTTGTTAATGGTGGCGTGGGTGCTGATGTTGAACATTCAGATAATTCATGGCTGATTTGTTTTACACATACGTGGGTGGTTCTTCAAGAAAAAAGTTGCTGAAATTTTGTTGATTATTTTATTGATATAGTTGTGTCTGTGTTTTTAGCTCTTGCATGAATTAACCTTGCTATAGTGGAGTGCAGAAAAATTTGGGAAGTTATTCTTGCCTCTTTCTCAGGGGTTTTTATTCTTGTTAAATTATGTTTAATAATTTGAGTAATTTATTTAGTATTCTTTAGTTATAATATTGTTGAGTAAAATCCGCTGTTGAGGTTAACACGAATCGGTTGTGTTATTGGGTGTGAAAATCTTTCACAGGAAGTAAGGTTGAGTGATAGTGTCAAGAGTGAGTAGTGTTAACTTAATAAATCCTTGAGTAAATTTATTGTATTTCGATGCAAGTAATTAAGCTGGGTGAAAGCCCTGCAAATATAGGCAAGGAGTACCGAACTGTGTTATCAAATTTTTGTTGTCATTTATTATTTTGCTTTTGATTAGTTTTGTTTTTGTTTGTGCCAGAGACGACCACGATAAAATAGGAAAGTTTGCAAAATTACTATCCCCTACGGTTTTTCATAAGCTAATTAAATTTGATTCAAACTAATAATTAACTATAATTATTTTAAATTATTAATTTAAGTCAAATTTAATTGATTCAGGTTAAGTTTAAGAGCGAAGTTGAATTATCATGTTAGCGACATTTGATTAGACCAGGTTTGATTATATTGTATATGATTCTTCATTATTTTAAACCAAAATTTAAGAGAAATTTTTTCTTAAAAAATTGAAATTTTAGAATTTTAAATATCAGGAAATTTTTCTAAAGTTCCTTAAACTATAAAGCATATCTATGTCTTTTACCATAATTAAAATTAACTGCAAGTAGAAGAACATGTAATGCAATAAATTGCACGTACAATTACATATACTTTAAATTCTTCTCTTATAATGAAAAAATTAATTATCTGCACTAAACGTAAACACTAGATTGTACCGATAAAATTAATTATCTGCACTAAACGTAAACACTAGATTGTACTGGACTAAAACTAAAAGATTAATTGCCCAAACAGCAAAATTTTAGAACTTACGTGATAGGTGCCAAGAGTTCTCGCTATAGTCGTTAAGGTCAGGTGCTTCACAAAGTTCATGTCCATCAATTTTTCAATTTCGCTCAATTCTAATAAGTGGACGTAAACGTGCATAAGTGTGTTGAACTTATCAAGATCAAACAATTAGTTCTAAAATAATACAAACAAATATAACAAAGATGGAAATTTTGTAAAAAGAATATTATTTTAGTAATGGGATCTTACTAGATGCAAATTTCAAGAAAAGGAAGTTATCATAAAATTATATTTAAAGAAATTATCATAGTCGATTATCTGTATATTTGTAAATTTAGTAAATTATTAATTTATGACATAAATTGGAAAACACCACTATATAAGGGTTTTCTAAGGAAATTACTGTCATAATAATTCGAAAGATACTAATTTTGTTTATTAAGCCAAGTTGAGATAGATAATTATTATATAATAAAGATTGGAAAATTTTCAAGCGTCAAATTCTATAGTTTTCATTATACTTAAATCAAGGAGCAAGAATGTATAATTATTAATTAACCTTTAAATTTCATAGTTATAAGTATCAAATACTTAAATTTTTTGAAAGTTGAAATGGCAAAAGAAGACAAAAAAAAGAGGGTATTCTAAGATAAAACTCTGAGTTCAAAGTCAGGATTCTAGAGAATTCTTTTTTCTCACACACTGCTACAAACATATGGTCCCTTTTTAAGTAGTCAGAATTACAACAAACTAGCTCCTAAAGTCTAGGATACAAACTATACTAATCTAGGGATTTCCTATTTATCACAAAGATATTCCGTAATAACAGAGTCTACTCTATCTATAGAATGATGCAACAAATATGGAGAAAATCATAGGAAATATCGAATCATTCTGTAACACTCCCCCTAAGTTGGAACATACACATCAGTCATGCCCAACTTATGGAGACACTAGTTAAACGCTTTAGTGGACACGACCTTAGTGAGCACATCAGCAAGTTGGTCTTGAGATCTTACAAGAGGGATTTCAGTCAACTTACCCTCAATCTTCTATTTGATGAAGTGTCTATCAATTTCAACGTGCTTTGTCCGATCATGTTGAACAGGATTGTGACCAATATCACATGCTACCTTGTTGTCACAATAGAGTTTCATTGGATGCTTATGTTCAACACGTAATTCATGCATTAATTTTCTAAGCCACAACATTTCACATATCCCATTTGCCATCCCTCTATATTCAGCTTCAACACTTGACAAAGCAACCACCCATTGTTTCTTACTCCGCCAAGTTACCAAATTTCCACCCACAAAGGTTAAGTATCCTGACGTAGACCTCCGATTATTAATTAACCCTGCTCAATCTGCATCAATATACCCTTCAATAGTAATTCACTTGTTTTTCTGGAACAAAATACCCTTTTTAGGGGAAGATTTTAAGTACCGTAAAATCCGGATGACAGCATCTATATGCTCTTGACTTGGGGAATGCATGAACTGGCTAATCACACTCAAAGAATATGCCAGATCGGGTCTTATGTGAGCAAGATACATCAACCTTCCTACTAGCCTTTGATACCGCTCCTTGTTTGTGGGTACTTGATCAGGATGAATGCCCAACTTCAAGTTTTCGGCTATGAGAGTAAAAATTAGACTACAAGTGGACATACTAGTTTCTTTCAAAAGATCTAAGGTATACTTTCGTTGAGTTAGGAGCATGCTTTTCTCTGATCTTAGGACTTCTATCCCCAAGAAATATTTTAATGGTCCAAGATCCTTCATCTCAAAGTGACGGGCAAGATAGTCTTTTAATGCCTTATGCTCCTCCAAATCATTTCCAATTACCACCATGTCATCAACAGAGATGATAAGTGCAGTTGTCTTCCCCTTCTTGTGCTTTAAGAAAAGAGTGTAGTCGGCATTACTCTGTGTGTATCCAAAAGCCTTCATTGAACTAGCAAATCTACCGAACCATGCTCTGGGTGTTTGCTTCAAACCATACAATGATTTTCGCAATCTACACACTTGTTTGCTCCCTGAGAGTGACATATTACACCTAGGGG
>JAOTJB010336922.1:0-12792 GCA_027123815.1 Erythroxylum minutifolium
TATATTATTAACAAGTCATAATGTTAATACATGAATCACAAATATCCGTTGGCCTAGGGCACACTACTAACAGTTTTGCCCACCTAAGATGCTCCAATGGGCTATTTTTCCTATCGAAAGGTTACCAATGGGCTATTTTTCCCATCGAATGTGTGCCAACTAGTTGTTTTGCCCATCTAAGGTGCCTAACAACCTTGCCAACGGGCTATTCAACCCACCAAAGGTGCGCCAACGAGCTTCTTGTCCACTGATGGTGTGCCAACAGGATGTTTTTTGCACTAAAGGTGCTTAGCAACCGAGCCAACAGCCTATTTTGCCACTGAAGGTGCCCAATGACTGTGCTGATGTGTTGTTTTTCATATCGAAGGTGCCTGGTGACCTTGCCAACGGGTGGTGTTCCCCACTGGTGGTACCAAACGGCCTCTTTTTCCTACCGAAGGTACCTAGCGACTATGCCAACGTGTTGTTTTTCCCACTGAAGGTGTGCCAACAGGCTATTTTGCCCACGAAAAGTGTGACAACATACTGTTTTGCCCCCTAAAGGTATGCCAGTAGGCAGATTTTCCCATCGAAGATGCTTCGTGATTGTGCCAATGTGTTGTTTTTCCCATCGTAGGCATGCCAACGGGCACTTTTTCCTACTAATGTTACGTAGCGACCGTGCCAATGAGCTGTTTTGCTTACTAAAGGTGTTCCAACGGGCTATTTTACCTACCAAAGGTGTGCCAACAGGCTATTTGTCCCACTGAAGATGCTTAACTAATTGTTTTGCCCACTAAATATGCCTAGTCACCATGCCAATGGGATGTGTTGCCTACGAAAGGTGTGCCAATGGGCTATTTTCCCACCAAAGGTACCTCACGAAAGAGCCAACGGGTTGTTTTACCTACCAAAGGTGCCTAGTGAATGTGCGAATTAGTTGTTTTGTTCATTAAAGGTATGCCAACTGGCTATTTGGCCTACCGAAGGTGTGACAAACGGGTTGTGCTTCTGACTGAAGGGGCCCAACAAGCTGTGTCTCCCACTAAAGGTACCTCGCGACCTTGCCAACGGTCTCTTTTACCCACCAAAGGTGTGTCAATAGGTTGTTTTGCCTACTGAAGGTGTGACAACGGGTTGCTTTTCCCATCGAAGTTGCCCAATTGACTGTTTTGCCAATCGATGATGCCTAGCGACTGTGCAAAAGGGTTGTTTTGCACCCAAAGGTGAACCAGTGGGTTATTTTTCCCACCAAAGGTGCTTGGTCATCATGCCAACATGCCGTTTTGCCCACCAAAGGCGTGCCAAAGGGCTGTTTTTCCTACCAAGTGTGCCTAGTCACCATGCCACTAGGCCATTTTGTCCATTGGACGCACCTAGCAACCGTGCCAATTTGTTGTTTTTCCCACCGAAGGTGTGCCAACCGGCTATTTTTCCTACCGAGGGTGCCTAGTGACCATGTCAACAAGCTATTTTGCCCATCGAAAACACCTAGCGACCGCGCCAACTTGCTGTTTTTCCCACCGAAGGTGTGCTAACGGACTGTTTTTTCCAGTGACGATGCCCAACTGACTGTTTTGCCCACCAAAGATGCCTACCGACTGTGCCAATGGGATGTGTTACCCACCAAAGGTGTGCCCATGGGCTATTTTTCCCATTAAAGGTACCTCGCGAACATACCAATGGGTTAGTTTCCCCATCGAAGGTGCCTAATGACTATGCCAACGGGCTGTTTTGTCGACTAAAGGTGTGCCAACTTGCTACTTGGCCTACCGAAGGTGCCCAACTGACTATTTTGCCCATCGATGATGCCTAGCGACCATATGAAAGGGTTGTGTTGCGCAGTGAAGGTGTACCAACGGGCTATTTTGCCTACCAAAGGAGCCTAGCGAATGTGCCAACGGGCTATGTTTCCAACCGATGGTGCCTAGTGACTGTGCCAACAGGCTATTTTATGCACCAAAGGTGTGTCAGCGAGATATTTTGCCTTTTGAAGGTGTGCCAACGGGTTGTTTTTTCCATCGAAGGCGCCTAACAACCATGCCACGAGTTGTTATGCCCACTGAATGTGTGCGATTAGGCTTTTTAATCCCACCTAAGGTGCCTAGTGATTGCGTCAACTGACTGTTTGTTCACCAAAGATGCCTAGGGACAGTCCTAACGAGTTGTTTTGCCCACCAAAGGTGTGTAGCGACTGTGCCAAAAGGGTCTTTTGCCTGCCGAAGTTGGGCCAACCGGTTGTGTTTCCCACCAAAGGTACCCAATGGGCTGTTTTTCCCACCGAAGGTGCATGGCGACTATGCCAATAAGCTATTTTGCGCACCAAAGGGCCGTAACGATAGTGCCAACATGCCATTTTTCCCACGGAAGATACCTAGAGAACGTGCCATTGGGCTGTTTTACCCACCTGAGATGCTCCAATGGGCTGTTTTGCCTACTGAAGGTGTGTCAACGGGCTATTTTTTTCACCGAATGTGTGCCAACTGGCTATTTTGCCCATCAAAGGTGTGGCAACGAGCTTTTTCCCATCGAAAGTGTCCCAACGGGCTGTTTTTTGCAACGATGGTGCCTAACGACCGTACCAATGGGATATGTTTCCTATAGGTGGTGCCGAACGAGCATTTTTTCCCACAGAAGGTGCCTAGCAACCGTGCCAACATGCTGCTTTGCCCCACCGAAGGTGTCCCAATGAGTTGTGTTTCCTACTGAAGTTGCCCAACAAGTTGTTTTTCTCAATCAAGGTGCCTAGTAACTAGGCCAACAGGCTATTGTGCCCACCAAAGGTGTGTCAACGGGCTATTTTGCTCACTGAAGTTATGCCAACAGGCTATTTTTCCCATGAAAGGTGTGTAGTGACTGTGCCAACAGGCTGGTTTGCCCACCAAAGTTATGCCAACGAGCTATTTTACCTACCGAAGATGTGCCAATGGGCTATTTTTCTTACCAAAGGTGCCTAAAGAAAGCACCAACAGTCTCTTTTGCCCATTGAAGGTGTGCCAACGGGCTATTTTGCCTACCGATGGTGTGCTAACGGGTTGTGTTTCCCACCGAAGGTACCCAATGGGTTGTTTTTCCCAACGAAGCTCTCTAACGATTGTGCCAACATGTTGTTTTTTTCACCGAAGGTGTGACACGGGCTATTTTTCCCATCGGAGGTGCCTAACTTATTGTTTTGCCCACCAAGATATGCCGACGAGCTATTTTGCCTATTGAAGGTGTGGCAATAAACTATTTTTCCCACCAAAAGTGCCTAGAGAAAGTATCAATAGGCTCTTTTGCCCATCAAAGGTGTGCCAACGGGTTATTTTTGCCTACTGAAGGTATACTAATAGGTTGTGCTTCCCACTGTATATGCCCAATGGGTTGTTTTCCCAACGAAGGTCCCTAGCAATTGTGCCAACCTATTGTTTTTCCCACTGAAGGTGTGCCATCGAGCTATTTTTCCAACTGAAGGTGCCTAACTGACTATTTTGCCCACAAAAGATGCATAGAGACCGTGCAAACGGGATGTGTTGCCCATCGAAGGTGGGCCAATAGGCTGTTTTCCTCACTGAACGTGCCTGGTGAACATCATAATGGGGCCCACTAACGGTGCCTCGAAACTATCTCAACGGGCTGGTTTGTCCATCCAAGGGGTGCCAACAGGCTATCCTTGCCACTGAAGCTGCTTAACGGGCTGTTTCTCCCGCTGAAGGTGCGTGACAAAATGTCAATGGATTGTTTTGCCCACCGAAGATATGCCAACAGGCTGTTTTACTACTTAAGGTGTGCCAAAGAGCTGTTTTTTTAAGGACTGTGCCAATGAGCTGTTTTGCCCATCAAAGGTGTGCCAACAAGCTATTTTGTTGACCGAAGGGTTATCAACAGGCTATTTTTCCCATCGAAGGTGCCTAGCGAACGTGCCAAAGGTTGTTTTGCCCATCGAAGGTGTGTCAATGGGCTATTTTTCCTATAAAAGGTGCCTACAGTATGCCAACGGGTTGTTTTTCCAGCCAACAGTGCCCAACGAACGTGCCAACATGCTATTTTGTCCACCAAAGGTGTGCCAACAGGCTGTTTTGCCTACCGAAGGTGTACCATCTAGTTGTGCTTCCCACTAAAGGTACCCAATAGCCTGTTTCTCCTAATGAAGGTGCCTCGCGATCGTGTCAACGAGCTGCTTTGCCCATCAAAGATGTGCCAATAGTCCATTTTGCCTACCAAAGGTGTCCCAATGGGTTTGTTTCCCATTGAAGGTGCACATCCATGATGCCCAGCGACAACATGAAAGGGCTGTGTTACCCACTGAAGGTGACCCATGGGCTATTTTTCCCACCGAAGGTACCTAGCGAATGTGCCAACATGCTATTTTTCCCACCGACAGTGCCTAGTGACTGGGCCAAGGGGCTGTTTTATGCACCAATGGTGTGCCAATGGGCTGTTTTGCCTATTGAAGGTCTACCAACAGGTTGTTTTTCCCACCGAAGGTGCTTAGAGACCATGTCAATGAGTTGTTTTGCCTACCAAATGTGTGCCAGGAAGCTTTTTATCCCACCTAAGGTGGCTAGTGATTGCGTCAACTGACTATTTTTCCCACCAAAATTGCGTAGCGATAGTGCTAATGGGCTGTTTTGCCCGCCAAAGGTGTGTAGCGATCGTGTCAACAGGATGTTTTGCCCACCGAATGTGGGCCAACTGGTTTTGTTTCCCACCAAATGTACCCAACGAGCTGTTTTTCCCACCGAAGGTGCCTAGTGATTATGTCAATGGGCGATTTTGCGCATCAAAGGGGCCTGGCGATAGTGCCAACATGTCGTTTTTCCCACCGAAGACACTAGCAAATGTGCCATCAGGCTATTTTACCTACCTAAGATGCTCCAATGGGTTGTTTTGCCTACCGAAGGTGTGCCAACGGAATATTTTTCTCACCAAAAGTGTGTCAATTGGCTATTTTTCCCAACAATGGTGTGGCAATGGACTTTTTGCCCACCGAAGGTGTGCCAACGGGTTGTTTTTGCACCAAAGGTGCATAGTGACCTTTCCAACCGGCTATTTTTCCCAGCAAAGGTGCCCAATGACCATGCCATTATGTTGTTTTTCACACTGAAGATGCCTGGTGACCGTGTCAACAAGCTATGTTTCCCATCAGTGCTGCCAAACAGGCTCTTCTTCCACCTAAGGTGCCTAGCAACCATACCAACGTGTTATTTTTCTTACCGAAGGTGTGCCAACGAGTTGTTTTTCCCACTGAAGATGCCTAGCGACCGTGCCAATGGGCTGTTTTGCCTACCAAAGGTGTGCCAAAGGGCTGTTTTGTGTACCGAAGGTGTGCAAACGGGTTTTTTTTCCACAAAACGTGCCTAACGATCGTGCCAACGTGTTGTTTTTCCACCAAAGGTGTGCCAACTGGCTATTTTTCCTGCCGAATGTGTGCCAACAGGTTGTTTTTTACACTGAAGGTGCCTAACAATCGTGCCAACGAGTTGTGTTTCCCATTGGTGGTGCCAAACAAGTTCTTTTTCCTAACAAAGGTGCCTAGTGACCGTGCCAATAGGTCGTTTTGCCTGCAAAAGGTCTGTCAAAGGTGTGCCAACGGGCTATTTTTTCCTCCAAAGATGCCTAACGACTGTGCCAACATTTTGTTTTTCCCACCAAATGTGTGCCAACGAGCTATTTTTCCCACCAAATGTGTGCCAACTATCTATTTGGTCAATCAAAGGTGTGGTAATGGGCTTTTTGCCCACCGAAGGTGTACCAACGGAATATTTTTCACACCAAAGGTGCTTGATGACTGTGCCAACAGGTTGTGTTTCCTATCAAAGGTGCCTAGCGACTATGCCAATGTGTTGTTTTTCCCACCGAATGTGTGCCAAGGGGCTATTTTTCCTACTAAAGGTATGTAGCGACCATGCCAATAGGTAGTTTTACTTACCAAAGGTGATCCAACGGGATGTTTTATCTGCTGAATGTGTGCCAACAGGCTGTTTTTCACATCGAAGGTGCCTAACTGACTGTTTTGCCCACCAAAGATGCCTAGCGATAGTGCCAACGAGATGTGTTGCCCACTAAAGGTGTGCCAACGGGCTGTTTTTCCCACCAAAGGTACATCGTGAAGGCATCAATGAGCTATTTTTCCCACCAAAGGTGCCTAGTGACTGTGCCAACGAGTTGTTTTGTTCACTGAAGGTATGCTAACTAATTGTTTGGCTTATCGGTGCGAACAGACTGTGCTTCCCATCGAAGGCATCGAACGGGCTATTTCTCCCACTGAAGGTACCTGGCGACCCTACCAACGGGCTGTTTTACCCACCTAAGCTTTGCCAATATGTTATTTTGCCTACCGAAGGTGTGACAACTGGTTGTTTTCCCATCGAAGATGCCCAACTGACTGTTTTGCCAATGGATGATGCCTAGCAACCGTGCGAAAGGGCTGTGTTGGCCCCGAAGGTGTGGTAACGGGCTATTTTTCCCACCTAAGGTGCCTAATGATCTTGCCAACGTGCTATTTTGCCCAACAAAGGTGTGCTAACAAGTTGTGTTTCCTCCCGAAGGTGTGTCAACCGGCTATTCTTCCCACCGAAGGTGCCTAGCGACTATTCAAATAGGCTATTTTACTGACCGAAGATACTTAGCGATCGTGCCAACATTATGTTTTTCCTACCAAAGGTGTGCCAATGGGTTGTTTTTCCCACCAGGGGTGCCTGGTGAACATGCCAACAAGCTGTTTTGCCCATTAAAGGTGTACTAATAGGTTATTTAGCATGCTGAAGGTGTGCCAAGGGGCTGTTTTTCCCATCAAAGGTGCCCAACAAACTACTTTGCCCACCAAAGGTGCCCAATGAGCTATTTGCCCCACCAAAGATGTGCCAACAAGCTGTGTTTCCCACCGAAGGTGCCTAGTGATCATGCCAACAGACTATTTTACCCCACCAAAGGTGTGCCAATGAGGTGTGTTTCCCACCGAAGGTGCGTAATGAGCTATTTTTATCAACGAAGCTGCTTTTTGACCATGCCAATAGGCTATTTTGCCAACCAAAGGTATGCCAACGTGCTATTTTCCCACCAAAGGTGTGCCAATGCACTACTTTTTCCATCAAAGGTGCCTAGCGAACGTGTCAAGGGGTTGTTTTGCCCATCAAAGATATGCCAACTGGCAGTTTTGCCTGCTGAAGATGTGCCAACGGGCTATTTTTCCCACCGAAGGTGCCTAGAGAATGTTCCAATAGGTTGTTTTGCCCATCGATGGTGTGCCAACGGGCTACGTTTCTCACCAAAGGTGCCTAATGGGTTGTTTTCCCCATCAAAGGTCCCTAGTGACCATGCCAACGTGTTGTTTTTCCCACCAAAGGTGTGCCAACGGGCTATTTTTCCCACTGAAGATGTGTAGCGACTATGCCAACAAGTTGTTTTCCCTATTGATGGTGTGCCAATGGGCTGTTTATCCCACTGAAGGTGCCTAACTGACTGTTTTGTCCACCAAAGATGCCTAGCGACCATGCCAACAGGATGTGTTGCCCACCAAATGTGGGCCAACGGGGCCCACCTAAGGTGCCTAGTGACTATGTCAATGAGCTGTTTCGTCCACCGAAGGCGTGTCAATAGGCTGATTCACCTATCGAAGATATGCCAACGGGCTGTCCTTTCCATTAAAGTTGCCCAACGGGTTGTTTTTACCATGGAAGGTGCCTGGCGATTGTACCAATGGGTTGTGTTACCCATTGAAGGTGTGCCAACAGGCTATTTTGCCTATCGTTGGTGTGCCAACAGGAATTTTTCCCATTGAAGGTGCCCAACTAACTGTTTTGCCAATCGATGATGGCTAGTGATCGAGCTAACAGGCTATTTTACCCACCAAAGGTGCATAGCGACCATGCCAACAGGTTGTTTTTCCCACCGAAGGCGAGCCAATAGGTTGTGATTCCTATCGAAGGTACCTAACCAGCTGTTTTTTCCACCAAAGGTGCCTAACAACAGTGTCAATAGGTTACTAGGCCCACCGAAGGGGCCTGGCGACTGTGCCAACATGTTGTTTTTCCCATCGAAGATAACTAGTGAAAGTGCCAACGGGCTATTTTGCCCACCTAAGATGCTCCATTGGGCTATTTTGCCTACCGAAGGTGTGCCAATAGGCTATTTTTCCCACCGAATGTCTGCCAACTGGCTGCTTAGCCCACAGAAGTTGCCTAGCGATTGTGTCAATGTGCTATTTTGCCCACCAAAGACGTGGAAATAGCATTTTGTCCACCGAATGTGTGCCAACTGGCTATTTTTTACACTAAAGCTGCCTAACGACCATGTCGAGGGGATATTTTGCCCACTGAAGGTGCCTAGAGACCTTGCCAATGTGCTATTTTTCACAGCAAAGGTGCATGGTGACTGTGTCAATGGGTTGTGTTTCCCGTTATTGGTGCCAAACAGGCTCCTTTACCCACTGAAGGTGCCTACTGACCATACCAATATGTTGTTTTTGCCACTGACGGTGCCTAGCAACTGTGTGAATGGGTTCTTTTGGCCATGAAAGGTGTGCCAACATGCTATTTTATCACCAAAAGTGTGCTAATTTGGTATTTTTCCACCAATGGTGCCTAGCGAGCATGTCAACAGACTGTTTTACCCACCAAAGACGTGCCAATAGGCTTTTTTGTCTACCAAAGGTGTGCCAATAGGTTATTTTTCTTACTAAAGGTGCATAGCAATCGTGCCAACGAGCTGTTTTGCTCACCAAAGGTGTTCCAATGAGCTGTTTTACCTACCGAAGGTGTGTCAATGAGCTGTTTCTCCCATCGAAGGTGCCTAACTAACTGTTTTGCCCACCAAAGATGCCTAACAACTGTGCCAACGGAATGTGTTGCCCACCAAAGGTGTGTCAACAGGCTGCTTTTACCACTATACCTCACGAAACGTACCAATGGGATGTTTTACCAGATGCAGGTGCCTAGTGACCGTGCCAACTGGTTGTTTTGTCCACTGAAGGTGTGCCAACGGATTGTTTGACCTATCAAAGGTATACCAACTGACTGTGCTTCCCACTAAAGGTGCCCAACGGGCTGTTTCTCCCACTAAAGGTACCTCTCGACCCTGCTAACGAGTTGTTTTTCCCACCGAAGGTGTGCCAACAGTCTATTTTGCCTACCGAAGGTGTGCCAAAAGGTTTTTTTCTACTGAAGGAGCCCAACTGACTATTTTTCCCATCAATGATGCCTAGCGACTGTGTGAAAGGGCTATGTTGCCCACCAAAGATATGCGAACGGGTTGTTTTTCCCACCAAAGCTACTTAGTGATCGTACCAACAGGCTGTTTTTCCCACCGAAGGTGCCCAGTGACTATGCCAATGGGCTATTTTTCCCACCAAAGTTATGCCAACAGACTATTTTGCATACCAAAGTTGTGCCAACAGGTTGTTTTTCCTACCGAAGGTGCCCAACGGATTGTTTTTCCCACCAAAGGTGTCTGGTGACTGTGCCAACAAGTTGTTTTGCCCATCGAATTTGTGGCAACTAGTTTTTTATCCCTAAGGTGCCTAGTGATTGCTACAACAGACTGTTTTTCCCACTGAAGGTGCCTAGTGATAGTGCTAATGGGCTGTTTTGCTCATCAAAGATGTGTAGTGACCATGCCAATAGGTTGTTTTGCCCACCGAAGATACCCATAACTAAAGATGCTTGATGACTATGCCAACGTGCAATTTTGCCCACCTTAGGGGCCTGGCAACTATGCCAATATGTAATTTTACCCACCAAAGATAACTAGTGAGCATGCCAATGGACTGTTTTGCCCACCTAAAATTCTCCAATGGGCTGTTTGGCCCATCAAAGGTGTGGCAATGGGCTTTTTGCCCACTAAGGGTGTGCCAACAGGTTGTTTTTTGCACTAAAGGTACCTAGAGACTGTGCCAACGAGTTATTTTGGCCACCAAAGGTGCTTAGCGATCGTGCCTATGCGTTGTTTTTCACACTGAAGGTGTCTGGTGACCATGCCAACAGGCTGTCTTTCCCATCGGTGGTGCAAACGGGCTTTTTTTTCCACTGAAGGTGCCTAGCCATCATACTAACATGATGTTTTTCCCACTGAAGGTGTGCTAACAGGCTCTTTTTCCCACAGAAGGTGCCTAGTGACGGTGCCAACGTGTTGTTTTTCCCACCGAAGGTTTGCCAAGGGGTTGTTTTTCCTATTAAAGATGCATAGCAACTATGCCAATGGGCTGTTTTTTTCACCAAAGGTGTTGCAACGGGCTGTTTTACCTATTGAAGGTGTGCCAACGGGTTGTTTTTCCCATCGAAGGTGCCTACCTGACTGTTTTGCCCACCAAATATGTCTAGCGACTGTGCCAACGGGATGTGTTGCCCACCAAAGGTACGCCAACGGGCTATTTTTCACACTAAAGGTACCTCACGAATGTGCCAACGCGTTGTTTTTCCAATCGAAGGTGACTAGTGACCGTGCCAATGGGCTGTTTTGTCCAGTGAAGGTGTGCCAACTGACTGTTTGGTCTATTGAAGGTGTGCCAACGGGCTATGCCCAATGGGCTCTTTTTCCCACTAAAGGTACCTCGTGACACTGCCAACGGGAAGTTTTGGCCACCGAAGGTGCCTAGTGATTATGTCAAGATGTGCTAACGGGCTATTTTTTACACTAAAGCTGCCTAACGACCATGTCACCGGGATATTTTACCCACTGAAGGTGCCTAGAGACCTTGCCAACGTGCTGTTTTTCACACCGAAGGTGCATGGTGACTGTGTCAACAGGCTGTGTTTCCCATTAGTGGTACCAAACAGGCTCCTTTTCCCACTGAAGGTGCCTAGTGACCACACCAATATGTTGTTTTTGCCACTGACGGTGCCTAGCAACTGTGCAAATGGGTTGTTTTGGCCACAAAAGGTGTGCCAACATGCTATTTTATCGACCGAAAGTGTGCTAATTTGGTTTTTTTCCACTAAAGGTGCCTAGCGAGCATGTCAACGGACTGTTTTACCCACCAAAGGCATGCCAATAGGCTATTTTGTCTACCAAAGGTGTGCCAACAGGTTATCTTTCCTACTAAAGGTGCATAGCGATCGCGCCAACGAGCTTTTTTGCTCGCCAAAGGTGTTCCAACGGGCTGTTTTACCTACCGAAGGTGTGTCAATAAGCTATTTTTCTCATTGAAGGTGCCTAACTAACTGTTTTGCCCACCAAAGATGCCTAACGACCATGCCAACGGAATGCGTTCCCACCAAAGGTGTGTCAATGGGCTGTTTTTCCCACTATACCTCCCGAAACGTGTCAACGGGCTGTTTTGTCCACTAAAGGTGTGCCAACTGACTATTTAACCTACTAAAGGTATGCCAACTAACTGTGTTTCCCACTAAAGGTGCCCAACGGGCTATTTCTCCCACTAAAAGTACCTCTCAACCCTACTAATGGGTTATTTTTCCCACCGAAGGTGTGCCAACAGTCTATTTTACCTACCGAAGATGTGCCAATGGGTTTTTTTCTATCGAAGGAGCCTGACTGACTATTTTGCCCATTGATGATGCTTAGCCACCACGTGAAAGGGCTAAGTTGCCCACAAAAGACAAGCGAACGGGTTGTTTTTCCCACCAAAGTTGCCTAGTGATCGTGCCAACGGGCTGTTTTTCTCACCAAAGGTGTTCTAACAGGCTATTTTACCTACCAAAGGTGTGCCAATGGGCTGTTTTTCCCATCGAAGGTGCCTAACTGACTGTTTTGCCCACTAAATATGCCTAGCGACCGTGCCAACGGCATGTGTTGCCCACCGAAGGTATGCCAACGGACTGTTTTTCACACTGAAGGTACCTCACGAATGTGCCAACGCGCTGTTTTGCCCATCGAAGGTACCTAGTGACCGTGCCAATGGGTTGTTTTGTCCAGTGAAGGTGTACCAACCGACTGTTTGGTCTATTGAAGGTGTGCCAACTGGCTATTCTTCTCACCGAAGGTGCCCAACGAGTTGTTTTCCCCACTGAAGGTACCTCACGACCCTGCCAATGGGAAGTTTTGGCCACCAAAGGTGCCTAGTGATTGTGTCAACGAGCTATTTTATCCATCGAAGATGTGCCAACGAGCTATTTTTCTTATCAAAGGTGTGCCAACGGGCTGTCCTTCCCACCAAAGCTGCCCAACAGGCTATTTCTCTCATTGAAGGTGCCTGATGATTGTGCCAATAAGCTATGTTGCCCAGCGAAGGTGTGCCAACAGGCTGTTTTGCCTACCAAAGGTGTGCCAATGGGCTGTTTTTCCTATGGAAGGTGCCCATCTAATTGTTTTGCCTACCAAAGGTGTGACAACGGGCTATTTTGCCTACCGAAGGTATGGTAATAGGCTGTGTTTCCTACCGAAGGTACCCAACGAATTGTTTTTCCCATCATAAGTGCCTAACGATCATGCCAACGAGTTGTTTTGACCACTAAATGTCTACCAACTGGCTTTTCATCCCACCTAAGTTTCCTAATGATTGCGCTAATGAACTATTTTTCCTACCGAAGGTGCCTAGTGACAGTGCTAACGGACTTTTTTTCCCACCAAAGGTGCATAACGACTGTGTCAATAGAGTGTTTTGCCCACTGAAGGTGAGCCAACAGGTTGTGTTTCCCACTGAAGGTACCCAACGTGCTGTTTTTCTTACTAAAGATGCTTGTAGACTGTGCCAACGGGATATTTTACCCACCAAAGGGACATGATGACTATGCAAACGTGTTGTTTTTCCCACCGATGATACCTAACAAACGTGCCAACAGGCCGTTTTTCCAACCTAAGATGCTCCAATGAGCTGTTTTCCTTACCGAAGGTGTCATAACGGCCTATTTGTCCCTAGCAATCATGCCAACGGGCTGT
>JAOTJB010336931.1:0-12791 GCA_027123815.1 Erythroxylum minutifolium
GAGGGGTTTCACTCCTACTAGACATGGAATCAAACTTTCAAAGGAACAAGCACCTAAAACCCAAGAGGAGGTTGAACGCATACGTAACATTCCATATGCTTCAGCTATTAGAAGTTTAATGTATGCAATGCTTTGCACTAGATCGGATATCTGTTACATAGTGGGACTGGTAAGTAGATTTTATTCCAATCTAGGAATAGAGCATTGGACTGCAGTTAAGTGCATACTGAAGTATCTTTGTAGGACGAAGAACTTAATGCTTGTTTACTCTGGAAGTAATCTTATTCTAACAGAATATAAAGATTCCGATTTTCAATCAGATGTTGATTCAAGGAAATCAAATTTTGGCTCTATATTTGTTTTAGGAGGTGTAGCGATAGTATAGAGGAGTATCAAGCAATCTTGTGTTACTGATTTGATTATAAAGGCTGAGTATGTTATTGTTTGTGAAGCAGCAAAGGAAGTAGTCTGACTCTGCAAGTTCCTAAATGATTTGGAGGTAGTTCTAGAGGCAAAAAAGGCCATTACACTTTATGGTGATAATAGTGGGGCAGCGTCTAATTCTAAAGAACCTCGGAACCATAAAGCTGCCAAACACATTAAGAGAAAGTATTATCTCATAAAGGAGATAATACAACATGGTAAGGTAAATGTGGTAAAGATTCTCACAGAGCAAAACCTTGCTGATCCATTTATGAAGACGCTGTCTCAAAAGAGTTTTAAGGTCGCCTAACAGGGAGGGGAATGAGGGATAAGTCAAACTTGCTTTAGGGCAAGTGGGAGATTGTTGGAGTTATGTAAATATAGTGCCCTAGAAAGCAAGTGTATTTACTTATAACTTAATATTCTTCCAATTACTTTTTGTAATGAAAATATTTATTATTAATAAAAGAAAAGAGTTTGATTTTATATGTATGAGCATAATAAAACTAATCATAAGGTATCGAGATTCTTTTGTAAGTAATATAAATATACATAGAGATGCATGGGAAACATGTATATTATTAGAATATAAATTAATTGATTCGCAGTTGAATAATCAAGTTAGTCGCTTGAGTACGGTTTAGACTGTAATGTTGCGATTTATCTCTATGTAAGTAAAGGAGTTTACTTCAAGGGAATGATGAGTTTCATATCATGATAGTAGTTAACTATCAATAATGGCACTATTAAATGAATCTAGAATCAAGTATGTTTTAAGGATAAAGTGGGTAGTCACGTTAATCTTAAAACATACACCTTAGCATTCTGTTATTACAAACCACAATCTTGATGAGTGGTGAACTCATATGTGTTCCATTATAATTCTTGATATGATTGGAATGGATTTTTTCATAGTATCAATCCAGTGTCTGCATGTTGGAATTATTAATTGAAACATTTATCAGGGAACATTCACTCAAATAAAGAGTTTATAGTGATATCATCACTTCTAGATATTTTATGGAAATTGGTGATTAAACTGGTGCCAGTAGTTTGATGGACTAGTTACCCATCACGTTTTATTACCAAGATGAGATCTTGTGTGTTAATCACCATATAGAGTAAACGAGAGATCTAGAAGGAAAAACCAATATAAGGGCAAAACGATAATTTTACCCTTTATTGTGTGGATAGCTATAATCAGGTTCATAATGGGGTTTACAATTGGACATCTTATTTGAAACACAGTTTCTCATAATTTAAGTAATTTAAAAGTTCGACTAATTGTCTTTAGTGGAATGACATTTGGTTAATAAGACAGAATTAACTTTAATGAAATTAAATTAATTCCGGGCTTATTGGAGCTTGAATTATTTAAGTCCAATTAGATTCCCCACTTGGCTTCTGTGAAGGTTATCAAGGAAAGTGAGAAAAATGAACGGAGGTTATCAGAGAGACAATAAGATAGTTTGGAGAGAAATGGATGAATTGGATTTGGGCCATTAAGACTAGAACATTTCAATTAAAAGTTAATTAAATTGGGTTTAAACCTATAATTAAATGTTGGGTTGACGCTAACTAATCGTTAATTATAAGCCCAAAGGAATATTTAATATTGGGCTAGATTTTGATTTATTTAATTAGATTAATTAAATTAAATTTTAAAAAAATAATTAATAATGAACAAAACCGAATCCTACAAAGATATAGGATTCGGTGATGCCTATTATTAAGGAATGTTTCGGTTATGCTTGTTATTACAGAATGCAAGTATTGAAATGGAAGAGACACACACATTGTTATTAATTAAAGGATGAAGGTGGGACTCTTTTGTATTCTTGATTAAAGAATGAAAAAGTACGTTGTTATGCTTTTCATTCAATGGTAGAGTACCTTAAACATGAACACCATAAATCATGAAAATGTCCATGTGTGGAAAGAACGTGCATGGTTTTTAAACCTCTCATATGAATATGTTTTGATGAAAGAAAACATCCAAGTGTTGGACATCATTTACGTTTAAGTGTTGGACACATGAATGTACATGCAGCCGTGCAAATTAAGGCTTTCTAGAAACTCTTCATTTGTCTCTTCATGCTCTCAAATAAAATCGTCCAACAATTGGTGATTTCATTTTTTTGTACATTTCATTTTTTAGCTTTGATAAAAAAATGCAGATGTAAGAAGTGGTCTCTCCTAATTTTCTTTTGATTCTTTTTTAAAATAATCGAAAAGAAGTGGTCTCTCCCAATTTTCTTTTGATTCTTTTTTAAAATAACCGAAGATAGCAAAAGGTTTGCTATCCTTTTTTTCTTCTCCTTTCCTACCAAAGGGTCTTAATAACCAAGTTGTCCAAGGAGAACAAGTGGTAGATCGGATTGGTTGAGAACACAGCAGCAAGGAGTCAAAGTTGTAGCGCGAAGTCGATAATATAATTTCTACCACCTTGTTCTTGTGTTTATTATCCTCATACCGTATCATGTATGGCTATACATGTTGATTGGTTATATTGTTTCTGATGCAATTTTGATTTTTAAAAAGTTTTCAAATCTACCATTTTATCTAAATCATGCATGCTTTATTTTTTCCAATCCAACACTTTTGTTGTGCCATATTAGGAATAATGTGATGCTTAAGTGTAGGGGAGTATTAATTATGTATTGTTTGTTTATTTTCCCTTTTATTATTTAGAGATGTATGATCATTAAATAAACTCAATCGGGATTAGAAATTCATAATATAAGTGAATGAGTATACTTGCGTGCTTAGATTGATTAACTTGGATTTCAATTAAAAGGAAATTAGCTTATTATGATTGATGAATGAGATTTTTCGTTTGGTAAGAATTTGAGCCTTTTTGAAATGTTAAACACTAAATTTAAGTATTCTTTGTTGAGAGTGTTCTTTCATTATTAAGGAACTCTAGAACTTGCTTGCAAATACTAGTTGAGATCACATAACCTTATGTAAACATTGAAATGATGAAGGTAATTAACATTTAACCTATTAGCTTAAAAAGCCACCATAATGTCACCCTTAGTGTGCCCCCTTGAGCTTAAATGAATTTGTTTCTTTCTTTAAACCCAAAATATGGGCCTTGACCTTGATTTTTTATCCGCTTTATTGCACCTACCATAAGGGCAAGTTAAGCATTTGAAAAGGTACAATTAGGTTTAAGGAAAAAGCGTGGGGGAATCATCGCTTATAATTGGCTTTTCTGTTAGGGATGGGTATGGTTATTGTAACTTCTCTCCGCTATATTTTTCTTCCCTTAATTTCCTTGTTTAAAATGAATAAATAAATAATAAAAAAGAGGAAAAAGAAAAGAAAGAAATTGAAAAGAAACAAAGGAAAGAGAAGACGATCAAAAAATGAAAGAAGAGGAGAGACATAAAAATGGGGAGCACTAACTTTATTTTGTGAGAGGAAAGAATTGAGTGTTTTATTTGTCATTTTTTTGAATTACTTTGAATGGTCAATTAGCTATTTGGTTTTAAACTACAAATTTCCTTTTTTCCTACCCTTAGCCCAACCTCATTACAATCGAACTAAAGGACTTCAGATTGATTCTTGTGTTTGATGTGAGTGGTGGAGATTGGATTAGTAAGCAATCCTATGGTAGATACCTTACATGAAATGAACGATGAGTGAATTTTTACCTTTAAATGCTTGATAGGATGGAGAGTGGAGTGAGTGTTTATCACACTTGTTGATGGTTTTTTGAATTGAAGTGGTTGATGATTTTGGTTAAATTGCGAAGAATTGCTTGTTCATGGAGTATTATAAGTTTCAAGTTCTTAGATTGTGTTTATTGGAATGATCATTGTGTTTAATTTCTATTGCTTTTAATTGCCTTCATATCTTGATTTTTGTTACAAATCCTTGTGTTTTAATCCATACGTGTGATTAATCGAGTGAAAATTGTGCGAATATTGCATGAATGTTAATCGGGTTATTTTGTGAATTTTACATTAAAAAACAAATTCATGTAATTTTTGCGTGAAATGTTATACATGGTGATGACTTAGTAATTAAGTCACCACTGTGTATGGTTAATGAACGGGGGTGACAAGGGAGTTACACCCATGTATGGCGATGCTCCAGTGCACAAGTGTGACAAAGGGAGTCACACCCGTGACTCCCCGTACACACCTTTGAGAAATTTTAACATTAATTCTAGCTTTACTATGTGGTAGCTCACAACATTAAGGCATGTAACCTTAAACCTAAAGAGACTTTAATAAAAGGAAGAGAGGTGGTGGTTAAGGAAATAATCTTTCATTTACTTTTTAGTTGGTCACTCACACAGAGATATAGAAATGGGAGGTGCCAAGAGATAGAGAAAAAGTAGATAAACAGAAGAGAGAAATAGAGAAAGGAAACAAAGTGAGTCGAGAAGAAAAGCAAAACAACAAAGAGGTGGAAGCTTGGGAGAGGCCGAAAGCGAGAGTTGAAGCTGAATCCCATTCAACTTAATTGAACATTCGTTTGGGGAAGAAGCTAAAGCAGAAGGCGAGAGCCAAGCTGGAAGCTTGAGAGGGAGTGGAGATCTCCACAACTCTTCATTCGATGATTTGTTTTCCTATTTTATTCCTCATTTGTTACTTAATTTCTTTCATTTTACTATATGTTATTAACTGACTTATACTCTTATTAGTTTAGCTGACTGTTACTTGTTTCTTTTGATAATCCATTTGGTATTCACTGTTTTATTATTACTTTAATACTTCTCTTAATAGTAATATGCTATTAAAAAAGCGGGGTATGCACATAAACAGAAGCAGGGACTCTTCTAGATTCAAGATTTCGAGGGACATTTCAGACATTTCAAACCTCGGAAACACACTAGAGTTACCTTAATTGGAAAAGACTATGAAAGTATTATGATGTAACTTTAGAAAGGAGCTTTTATAATCAGCCTCCATTTGGAAACCCTAAAAAGAGAGAAAGATGAGAGAGACAAGAAGAAGAGGAAGAAGGAGGAAGAAGAAGTGGATCCGATGCTGCTGCTCCCCAGATCATTCCATCTTAACGTCGCTTCCTTCTTCATTTATCCAACCTAAGTTCCATTTTCTCATTATTTCCTTTTTCATTTAAACGTATAAAGTTGAGATGGATTGTATGGAAATTTATTTCTAGTTATTGTTAATGTTCTAAACACTCCTTTGGGATTTTACTTTTAGTTGATGTTGATTTAGTTATTTTTCTGTTTATTGGTTTGGGTGTTGTGATTGGTTAATGTATTTGCATATTTTGGTAACAAACTGAGTGGGTGAGCTGGATAAAAATGATTAGATCAGATTAATGAGAGTTAGAAGATCTAATTGACCACTTAATCAGTTTAGTCGGTAATTTCATGGAGAGAGATCTCATACGAGACTCGATTGTTTATTACAGAGCTTTAGAACTAACTAAAATTGTAGGTAATTTGTTAATTGAGATATTAGAAGTTTCATAATTCGATTACGGTTTACAATTAAAGGTTTAATGGTTATAACTCGAGAGAGAGAGTAATCAACCCTACGACCGTCTAGAACTAACACCTTATAAACACATAAATGACTAGATTGGCATTAATGATAGGTAAAATCCCATCTCCTATAACTTGATTAACCATAGCAGCTACGTCGTATCCTTATAGGCATACTTGTCTCTCCACCACCAATACAATAAAGAAGGCACTATAAGATTTCCTTTAACCAGTTGCCAATTTAACAATTCATATATTGACAAGTAATATGATATACATTTCAAGTCATAAAATTTGTATTTGTGTTCATACCTGAAATTCATAACTTACCACCATTGAATATGTATTAAATGATCATACTATGCACATATGAGCAATAAATATTCATAAAATCATTTATGTACATGTAAATTTTCTTTAGTATGTATTGTGCTTAATTTTAAATTCCAATATTCGATCACCAAGTTCATATAATGTAAGTTCTATTTCACTTATTTCTATTTGATTGAAAAGTTTAATATATATTCAAAAAGGTTCGAATAATATTCGGTAAAAATTAGATATAAAAATAAACTCAAATTTGGGCTAAGCTCGTTGTGGTCTAAAAATAGGTAAACAATCAGTCTAGAAGCAAATCACATGACGAACCTAAGTTGTTCCTCAATATGCATATAGAAAACGTTTAATGTAGAGTTTGGGGTCTTCTAAACATTTGTTCTCGTATGTCTTTATTTTCCATAACATTAAAATCAGACCATTTTGACTTCCCACTAAATATAAAAAGCTACTATGAAACAAGGGCATCATTAAGTCACCATTTTTTATCTCCATTTCTAATATCATAAAGTAAGAATTAATTCATAGTCTCTTCTAGAGATTTATGTCTTGCAACTGAAATCACCTAATTTAGAGGTCTGTAGGCTGAGTTATGACCTAAACAATGTGACTGGTTCAACTAAACCTAGACAAGATTCCACTATATGATATTCTCTTGTCATATTCAACCAATTATATGAAAGATAACACCAAAATAACACCTAAGCATCATCCCAAAAACCATTACACATCCAAATGAACCTTTGTATACATTCAAATATACACAAATACATAAATTAACCATATGGAGTCCCAAACAATAAAATTGGAAAAATAGTTCTTCTAATGTCTTTTCTTCCCCTTATTTTTAGCTTAGCTTGACTCATCAAATGAAAAATGATGGGATGAAGAAGGTTAAATAGACAAGAGAAAAAGTTAAAACCCCCAAGCACGTCCATCTACCCTCTCTATATGCCTTTTCATGAATTTTCTAATCTTAGACGCGTGTTTCAATCCTATTAGACCATATGTTACAATCCTATTGGACCATATGTTACAATCCTATTGGAACATATGTTATAATCCTATTGGACCATGTTTAACAATTCTATTGGACACAAACAAGTTTTAATCTTATTGGTCATATATGTTTTACTCCAATTGGTCCATGTGTTAACTTTATAAAAATTTCATATTAGTCCTTCTTCCTTTAATTCTCACATTGGCCTATGATCTTATCAATTAATTTCATTCCCTTATGTATTAAGTTTGTAATGGCATAAATTTCATGCAATTTGGTTAACCATATTGGGAGTTATACTAAAAAACTATAGGCTATTTGAAAACAAGGATAACAACAAGAACTCAACTTTAAACTAGAATTAAAAAATCTTAGTGGTAGAATCTAATTTTGGTTCCTTCATCAAAGTTTTACACCTATGGCTCTAGTTTAATCTCCAATTGGAATTATGCACTTTTGACGTCCATAAGCAAAGATATAGACAAATTACAAAAGTCTATCTCAATGGAACCTATCTATCTAACAAGGTATACATCTCAAATTATCTAACTTCGTTCTTATAATACAAGAGCAATGCAAAAACACATTCAATTTAACCAAAAACATTTCATAAGCAAATGGGATACTTCTTTTATCAATTCCCCTCACATTATGTCCATAAATCCAAGCAAACAAATAAAAAGTTCCCATCCATATTTCACGTCTAAATATGTATTTCTATACTGAAACGAACAAATTACCCACTTACCCTAGTCGTTTACATTAAATACCATTATGTCTCTTACTTAGATGCACTTAACTCATCATGTTCACTTCTTAATACACCCTAGACATGCTATAATACTTCTAGAGTATATGTTAGGGCCTTACAACACTTGAGCGAAATGAGTGAAATCTTGGTTAGGGTGTACAAAGTTATGCTTTTGATTTCAATGCAATTGTTGTTATTATTATTATCAATATTACTTAGGAAATTAATTTAGGAAAACTTGATTCTAGTTGCATGTTAATTTGATTTTGTGAAATTGGTGAAGGATTGATGTTGTGAAATTTATAATTTTGGTTATGGTTTGCTTAAAGACAAACAAAAGCTTAAGTTTGTTTACTAGATGAATATTTGACCATATTTTGACACCCATATTTTATGTATTTTGCTTGATATTTGATATTTTTATTGTATATTTGGTACTCAATTTGTTTCGAGTATGTTTCTATGTTATAATTGCTTGCACAGATTTAAAGGAGAAGAAACTAGACGAAAACATGGTTGAAACAGGAAAAACAATAATCTAGTTTTAATAAACAGACGTGCACTTTTGCACATCCATGCACTTTCACAATATTCAACATACTCTGACTATACATGCTCGTATGAATAGGCATGCACACGAGTGTGGATAAACCAAAATTCTAGGTTTTCTTATGAAAAGACATTTTCGGGACATACTAAGGGAGAAGTAGGAAGAGAATTTAGGGAGGCAATTTCTAGATGTAGAGTGATTCTCTAGGTGCAATTTTGATCAAAAGTAGAGGAAAACATGAAGAAATTATTGAAAAATTCGTCAAAGTATAAGATTAACTCTCTACATCGCAAGAACATTCGATAGAAGACAATTAGAAAGATTTAGAATTATGATTTTTTGATTCATTTTTCTTCCATTGTATGTTTGATTTTGTATTCGATTATGTGTAACCAAACATACAGTTAGTATTTAGGTTAGATGAACCTTATGTTAATACTTAGACATGATTTAACTCCTTTATTAAAGCAATTGGTTCAATTGATTATTGTTATCTAATTACATGTTTTATTAATCATCAGATTTCATACGTAGCGATTGAGAAATCCTAGTGTGAATAAATCTACCATGATTAAAAGGAGATGATTGCAACTTTAGAAACAGGATGACATAAATCCTCTAGATTAACGTAAACCTAATAGTGGGACTCCTAAAACAGTAACGTAGTCTTATAAGATTAACCTGAGTAATTTGGTTAGAGACCTTAGGATTAGTTATTAGTAGACTCAAGGTTTGCTACTAGCATACCATAGGAGTCTCCATGGTCTAATACATTAACAAACATTTATATGTCAAGATACTAATTTCTGTTAAGGTTTTAGGGGGATTTGAGCCTAGATACTAATTTCTAATGATGATAGTTTTCTAAGTGAATTCCACTATTTATGTATTCTTTGTTGTTTCCTATTTTATTTTAATTTCATTAAAAATATAAAATCAATCTTTAGTCTAGATAACAGGGGAAGGGTGATTATTAGTATCCGTAATCTTCATGGGATCGACCTATACTTGTTAGTACTAGATAGAACTATGCAATGCACTTTCGTTTTATTACAATAATGACAATCACAAAATAGGTCAATCAATATTCGATTATGAATTCCCATAGAAACAACAAATGGTAAGGAGAAAGAGGATCTCCTTGCCTTATTCCCTTAGATCCTTGAATAGCTTGGTAGGTAAACCATTAATGAGAATACAATATAAGCGAGTAAAAATATAGGTGTTTATCCATTCAATGAATAATCTAGGAAAGACAAACTATTCCAAGCTTATAGACACAAATTTTTAAAGAAGTTTATCAAAATCCTTATAAAAATCCTTTTTTACAAAACAACTCTTAATGGATTTGCCTGAATTGTATTCCCTCAGCAATTCTAGTAGTAGAAGTATGTTGTCTAACACTTTCCTACCAAGTATGAAGGCTCCTTAATAGGCATGAATGAACTAGTTTAGTGTATCTCTTAATCTGTTAACAAGAAGTTTTGGAATCACCTTGTAGATAGAATTGCAACAAGGGATTGGTTAAAATTCATTAAGGGAATTAACACTGAGCTTTTTAGAATTAAATAGATATGGGAAGCATTAATCTCCCTTAATAATCTTGAATTGAAAATTTTATCACTGTTTCAATAAGCAAAATGATAGTAATCTACCAAGTGGTATGGAAAAAAAGAGCATTGAAACCATTTCAATAAGGACCTTCAATAGACAAAGGTTAAAAAGCATTAATTTGATTTCTAATTGTGTAATTGGATGCTAGATTATAGACAAAACCTCATGTGACAAATGTTTTGGTGCACTAATTAATTCTACCATCTTCTGCAACCTAAAAATACTAGAATTACTAGTGTCTCCTAATAGATTTTTAAAATAGCTAAGAATCATCTCCTCTATGAAATCTTTGTCAAACACTAATTGATTGTAAACATTCATAAGTCCACTAATTTTATTGGTGTTTCACTTTGCAAGAATAGAATTACAAAAAAACTTGGTGATATGTGCTGAATTGATGATGAATTATTCAATAACACTTAATGAATATTGCTAAGAAAGTGTTTAAGATATTCACTTTAAGTCATATGTGGTTTTACGCACAATTCAAAAAGAAAAGAGCTAACATAAGGTAAAAGCACTACATTTGAGTCATTTTCTGAAGATTAATAATCCTTTGTCGCTATGAAAGAATAAAAGGAAGGATTAAAGTAAGAGGAGACAAGAAAATGTATGAAGATGAAGAGAAAAGTTATGAGAATGCAGTTCACGGTCTGTAATAATCGTGACTCACCTTGTATGATATATTGAGTGTTGAATGCAAAAACAGTGTACTCATTTTATGCCCAAAAATTGCAAGTGTATAGGTCGTGACTTCTACGTAAAAAGCAGATATCGATCCCAAAGGGATTGATGCCTAAATACCACTTAATTTAGATCAAACTTTGTTAAAGAAAGGAAAATTTTTAGTTGAAATAATCTGTAAAATTAAATTAAAATTGAAAGTCTAATAATGAATAATGAACAATACCTAAATGCAGAAAATTGGAATCAAGAATTTAAAGACTAGACATTACTTTCTCCCTATTCTATCTCCCTCCTATTTTATTAATCGAATTATGTCTCATCTTAGATGTCTGAATGTAATGACTACCCTCTCTCAAGGTGTAATTAATTGTCCCTAATCAAACTAAATGGAATCAACTGAACGATCCCTCAATATACCAAATCACTGCATCAATATAACTAGTTATTAAACTATCCTATGGGTGATCAATTGAATTAGCCGAGGTCTCTCTTCTAACTAATCAATTAACATGATGATTGCAAGTTTATAGGTTGCCAACTCTCATTGTACAATCCTACATATATAACCCTACTCACTCTCTCGATTTATTGCAAGATAGAAATAAAATCAACAATTATCAAAGACATTTTCATTTAATTTAATAAAATAGGAGTTTTAATAAAATAGTTCAAAAGAAATCCCTAAAACTAAATCAACCAATCATGGTCTCCATAACATCATCAACACACAAATAATACATCTTACAAAGATTAGAAGAAAGAAAAACATATAAAATTGAATAAAGGAAACTTCTCTTCTTTGCTAAAATATGGAATTTTTTATGTTAATGTGTTATTTTCCCCAATCTTGATGATAATCCTTGAATCTTCACCTTCCTCAAGGATTAAAACTTATATTCTTCACTCAAGGAGGCTCTTCTAGAGAAGGTTTTCATTTTTTTCTTCTAAGAAGGCTTAATTTTCTTTTAATAGTCTAGAAACCCTAAGTTTAATGAAGCCCCAGATAATGTCTCAGATTATAGTTCCCACGATTGTAGGAATTTCCCACAGAGAGTCTCCTCTTCTCTTCTCCTCATTGATCTCTAGCTCAATCTCTAAGTTGCTCAGTCTTCCTTCCTACATAAAAGTAATCAATTTTTACCCTAAATTAACATCAAACATAAAAGAACAACAATGGAAATCAATCTAAATGAAAATATACAAAATGAATCCTAAACTACAGTAATAATCAACAATTATGCAAGAAACATATGGAAATTACTTAGAAAAAAATAGACTAATGCATAACTATTAACATTCCAATACTTAAATCTTTACTTGTCCTTAAGTAAAATAAGTACAACTAATCAATTCTATCACTTCATTTTCGTAAAAATAAAAGCATACAATCTCTCAAATTTAAGCCAACTCAAATATTAAGTTACTACACATATGATGAATACTTTTTCATTGGTCTACATAAACAAACTCAACAATTGGCACTATCACTCAAAAATAAGTATAGATACAAAATGAATTTTCCTCACAATTTTCACTCATTTCTCTCAAGTGCTTGTTGGTTAGTGTTTTACTTGAACTTCCTATAGGAAAGTACACTACCATAGGCTTGTTAATACACCAATTCTCATCTACAATGATTACATGCATAAATAGATCAAAAGGACTTGTTTAGGGTTATAATATGGTAAGGGTTAAGGTGGGTAAAGAGGAAAAAAAAGGTTAACATAAGCATTCATAAAGTAAAAAGTAGATAAAAAGGGATAAAAAAACATAACTCCGAGATATACAAATGTAACTAAATTCTGCACTTATTGACGCTACTAAATTGTTCTTCCCTTTTCTTTTCTAATTTTTCTTTTTCTTTTCTTGTCTTTTAGTTTCCTTTCTTTTTCCTTTTCTTTTAAACATTTTTCAATACATAGAAGAAACTATGAATATAATAGCAGCTATATATAATGTA
>JAOTJB010336947.1:0-12790 GCA_027123815.1 Erythroxylum minutifolium
TATGCCTTTTTTATATCATATTTTTATTATGACAAATCTATAAATAATTGTTCTTAATTTAATTTATTATTTTATAATATAATCCATATATCTTAAATTTCCGAAAAATATTATTATTAATATGAAAGTGCGAGAAAGACTTAGATATAATATGTATTTTCGAAGACAAAAAATAAAAGCCATAAAAATTTATAAACCTCTTTTGTAATTTAAGATTTTTTAAAAATATTAATCTTTAAAATTTTCAAGAAAACTTCATCTAAATTATAAACATCAAACCTAAACTAATAATATGTTACAAATATGGTAATCCAAATCAGCTGTTAAACTTGATATAAATTAATTAAATTTGTCTTAAATTAATAATTTAAGATAATTGTTAGTGAAAAATCGAAGGGGGTTAATTATTTTACAAACTTTCCGCAAACTTATTTGGCAAAAAAAAGCAAAATTGAAATAATAAAGAAACACCAAAATTTTGGTAACGCAGTTCGGCACTCTTTGCCTACGTCTGCGGGGCCCTCACCCAGATTAATTACTTTCACCGAAGTACAATAGAATTACTCAAGGTTTTACTAAGCCGACGCTACTCAACCCTTGACACTATTACTCAACCTCACGTTCCGTGAAAGAATTTCACACCCAATAGTACAACCACCTCGTACTAACCTCAACAGAGAATTTTTCTATACCAGTCTTAATCAAAGATAATTGATCAAATAGTTAAGTAACAACTCAAGTGAATAAAATAACTAGAAACAAAACTGAAAACACTTAAGACAAAAGAAAAGAACAATTTCCCTAAAAATTAAGCTATACTGAAATAAATGTGGAAGTTGTCGTAACAATAATATGGACTGATTTTCACAAACTTCAACATCAACTTGCGGAAACTTCTTCAGTTGTATTTCAAAAATTCAAAAACACGCATACTGCACTGTTGATGTAAATTTACTGTTGACGCACAACCTTCAATGTTCAACCCTAAAAAAAAATACAGTCAAGAGAAGAGTTCCACATAACCACTCCACATCAACATCTCATATAAAAATACGCAAATATCACTTCCTTCTCTTTTTATCAAGATAACTGGCAAGAGCCATTTTGGGCAACAAAAAGAAATACCCAAAAAAGAAAAGGCATGAACGAATGTACGGGACAATGAGTTCACGATGAACCTCAAAGCTCTTCCATATTGGAGCTCTTCCATGTTGGAGTTACGACAATTACACACCTTCATATAAAACAACTGTTTCCCAAAAACCCACAAACGGTGGAGTGTTGCCGTCAATTAATATAAACCCTTAATTCACCAAAAATTACCATAATGCCCTTCAACAATCCTTCACCAAATTAAATCCAATATTTTGAATTCTATCTACAAAGTTATCCAATTAGTATTTGAATTCAAACTTAATAAAAGAAATTTAATTTAAAAATATGCCAAAATATAGATATATTTAACATATATCTAACAGTTAATTTAAGCAAATTTTAATTAATTTAGTTTAAAATTTTCAAGAAAACTTCATCTATATTATAAACGTCAAACCTAAACTAATAATATGTTACAAATATGGTAAACCAAATCAGCTATTAACCTTGATATAAACTAATTAAATTTGACTTAAATTAACAATTTAAGATAATTGTTAGTTTAAGCAAAATTTAATTAATTTAGTTTAAACTTAAGAGGTAGGAATAATCCTCATATATTTATGGTACATATATTTTGTTATTTTTTATGGTAATATACAATTGTAATATTTATGGCACATATATTTTGTTATTTTTTAAACCAAAAATTTAAAAGGAGTTTTTTTTAAGAACTAAAAATTAGAAATAATTTTTTGTAGGTCAAGAAAAATTTATAAAATTTTATAAATTATGGAGGCAATTTATTTCTTTTACCCTAAAGTAAAACTTGTTTGATGATTTAAGAAGAACCACAGCTTCTCTCAGTCTCAATTTGTATCTTTGACTTGAAAAAGTGGCATCAAAAGTAACTAAAGGTCGTGTTTTTCTCAAAACAAAAAAACAAAAAGGGTCATGTACCTCATCTGATCCACTAGGAATTCACGTAGTTTTTGCGGTCGATGTCATTTCAGCTGATAATTGTATTGATGTTTATTTAATACATTTGAAGAAGCAGAATGAAATAAAGAACTCCAGTTGATAATTGGTTATGGATCACAAATTTCTCTTTACAAAGTAAATACCTTTCTATGACGACAAACTTAATATTTTATGGGACAAGGGTCTTTTTCTGTTTCTTGTCTTGTTCTTAAGATGACAAATTTTGTATCCAAGCAGAAAAGGTTAATTAAAACACTGGTTTAATTATATCTATTTTGTAATTTAAATTATTTTAATCTTTAATTTTTGTTATATAATTTAATGGGCAACTCAAAGCGGACAATAACTATAAGCGGGTGGCCTGGGCTGTTACAAATAGTATCAGAATCTATTCTCGACCTGTTGTGCCAGTGAAGACGTTGAGCCCTAAGAGAGGATTGTGAGATCCCACATTGATTGGAAAGGAGAACGAAGTATGCTTTATATAGGTATGGATACCTCTTCCCCATAGACGCGTTTCTCCAAATCAGGGAAGAGCAAAACCATGAGGACCTTAACCCGATAGGCAACCCAAAACGGACAATATCTATGAGTGGGTAGTCTGGGCTATCACAAATTGTATGAAGATTGTGAGATCCCATATCGGTTGGAGAGGAGAACTAAGTACATCTTATAAAGGTGTGGATACCTTTTTCCCATAGATGCGTTTTCTTATATGCAGGAAAGGCAAAACCGTAAGGACCTTGACCTGATGGACAACCCAAAGAGGACAATATCTATGGGCAAGTGGTCTAAGTTGCTACAAATGGTATTAGAGCTAGTTCCCGACCGCCCTAAGGGGAGTGAATTGTGAGATCCTACATCAGTTGGAGAGGAGAACGAAGTACGCTTTATAAGAATACGAATACCTTTTCCCCATAAACACATTTTTTGAATGCAGGAAGAGCACAACCGTGAGGACCTTGGCTTGATAGGCAACCCAAAGCAGACAATACCTATGGGCGAGTGGTACACTGTTGTTGCTCAAGATGATTATGCATCAAAAGAAAATTTGGTTCTTTCAGTGACTAATCAAGAAGATTTAGAGAATAATTAGGTTTTGCATTCCAGGTGCTCTTATCATATATGCCCACATTGAGATTGGTTCACAACCAACGAGGAAAAAGATGGTGGAAGCGTCTTAATGAGAAACTACACATATTGTAAGGAAATAGGCATTAGTTCAATCAAAATCATATTGCATGACGGTACAATTAGAACTTTAGATGATGTTCGACATGTACCAAAATTGAAAAAGAACTTGATTTTTTTGGGAGTTGTAAACTCAAAAGGTTTCGAGTATAGCTTTGAAAGTGGAGTACTTAATTACCAAAGGTACACTAGTGGTAATGAAGGGAATCAAATATGGTACTTTATATATTTTGCAGGGAACAATAATGATGGGTTCAACTACAACAAGTTCTCTTTCAGAGCAGTTAAAATCAGATCAAACCAAGTTGTGGCATATGCAATTGGGGCATATGAGCAAAAAGGGAATGACAATATTATGCAAACAAGGCCTACTTAGGGAACACAAGTCAACTAATTTTGGGTTTTATGAGCACCACATTTTCGGGATATAATGTTGAGTTCATTTTAAGAAGGCTATGCATAGGATAAAGGCAACATTAGGTTACATTCATACTGATTGTTGGGGTCCTTCTCGCGTTTCATCTTTAGGTAGAGCGAGATATTTTTTATACGTAATCGATGACTACTCCACGATGACATAGGTATTAGCATAAAAGTGAGGTTTTCAAAACTTTCAAGCAATCGAAGATTCTGGTAGATAATCAGACAGAGTAGAAGATAAAACATCTTCACACAGATAATGGTTTAAAGTTTTGTTCAAGTGAGTTTGATGAATTATGTAAAGATGAAGCCATTGTTAGACACCACACAGTTAGAGACACTCTGCAGCAAAATGAAGTAGTAGAAAGGATGAATAGAACATTATTAAAGAGAACTCTATGCATACTCTTTAATGCTAGATTGACGAGAAAGTTTTGGGCTGAGACTTTTAGCGTTTCTTGTTACTTGGTGAACCGTTCTCCAACAATTGTAGTAGACTAGAAAATCCCTTTAGAGGTATGATTTAGAAAACCCGCTGATTATTCTATGTTGAAAGATTTTGGTTATCCTATTTACCGTCATGTTAGTAAAGGTAAACTAAAATCGAGGTCAAAAAAGGGAATATTTATGAGTTATAACATTGGGATAAAAGGTTATTCAGAAGCTAAAACAACTTTTTGGAGCAGAATTTGACATGAAAGATCTCAATGCAGCTCAGAAAATTTTGTAAATGGAGATTTACAGGGATCAAAAGCAACGGAAGCTCTTATTGTCACAAACGAGCTGCATTTAGAAAATTTTATCCAAATTTGGGATGAGCAAAACAAAGTCTTTAAATACTCCTTCAGTTGCAAATATTCGTCTTTCTATAGATTTTGCACCATAATCAGAAGTAGAGTTAGATTATATGGCTCAAGTGCCATATGCTAGTGCAGTGGGAAATCTGATATATACTATGGTATGTACTAGGCCTGATATTACACAAGAAGTTAGTGTTGTGAGTAGATACATGTGTCAACCTGGGAAAGAGCATTGACAAGTACGCACATGTTTCATTATCTAAGAGGAGTAGCTAATGGTGGTCTAATATATGGAGGTGATATAGATTGTTTGGTTGCTAGTTATTCAGATTTTGATTATGCTGCATATCTGTATAGCCGGAAACAACCTCTCTACTCTGTAAGGGTAAGGTTGCGTACTATCATACCTCTCCAGACTCCACTTTATTGCAAGATTCAAACTAGGTGCGATGATGATCTGGATGATAGAAGATCTTTAAATAGCTATGTGTTCACACTGTATAGTTATGTTGTCAATTGGAAGGCTACTTTACAGCCTTCAGTTGCCTTATCTACTACAAAGCATAATATATATCTTTGACATAAGCAGCTAAAGAAGGCATCTGGTTGAAGGGCTTAATCAGTGATCTAGGGCTATATCAGGACCAAGCTATATTGTTTTGTGACAGTTTGAGTGCTATATGTTTGGCTAAAGATCAAATGCATTATGATTGGACCAAGCACATTGATATTAGATATCACTTCATCTGTTCAGAAAAGAGATCAAGGTGAAGAAGATTAGTCACCAGACCAGTTCCTAACAACAAGTTCAGGCATTACTTGAATTTGCTGAATGTTAACAGTTTCAAATAGTCCTAAAATGGGGCTAGCAATTGTAGAGTTTGAGAAGTTATTTTTAGGATCTAGGGGAAGATTCAATCCAAGGTGGATATTTGTTATATATGCCTTAAATCTTTGGCTTATTTTTTTCAGAGGTATTTTCGATACTTTCAATTTTGCACTGGAGTAATTTATAAACTCCATCTATTTTTGAGTTGTGTGTGGATAAAAACCTTGCCGCATTCCTTGTGCAATTTCTCCCTTTCTAATAATGAATTTGTGGTCTGTCGTTGCTTGTGGACGGTGAACTACATAAATCTGTGTACTGTGCAGTTGATTGTTATTTTTTATTCTTGCTTGATTTTCCTTAATAGGCAGCAATAATGGTAGTAGAGAGGTCTTGGACACCTTACCTATATAACATAATTTGTGACCAAGATTGACGCCCTTATATAAGCTTTTCTTTTTCAAACATATTTTGAATATCTAAATTTGGATAGCTGAATGACTTGACATAGTTTTAGACCATTTTATTTTGCTGCAACTTTCCTAAGGTTTCTCTCACTGTTTAATAGATTGTGAGTAAAGAGTTGTTCCTTAGGTTCTCTCACTAGCACCTCTTAAATCTCGATTTGTGGACGACCAATATTAAAATCCCTTACACACGGTCATAATTTGGCATCACCAACAAATACTGATAGGAACGTTGGTCTATATGGTTTCATGGAAGAAGTTGGAAGCACAAGTAAAGGAGGTAAGGAAATGCTTGCTACACAAGTAGAGGAGTGAACATGTGTAGAATGCTTGCTGCACAAGCAGAGGAGTGAACATGTGTGAGACGTGGTCATTCCGAAGCAGAAGCATTTTAGTTGTTTGTTATTCTATTTCTTATTTTTAGTTGTTTCCAGTAATGTAGTGGCCAATATGGCCTAATTTTACGTTCGTAATTTCTGCTTTCAGTTTGGGAACTCCAGTACAAATAGGATTGTATTTCAATCAATTATCATGGAAAAAGTCTATCCAATTTATTCCAATATCTCTATGCAATCTTTCTTTCCTAAATTCTCTTCAAGTCTTATTTAGTTTACGTAACCAACTTCCCAAGTTGTCCAAGAGCCTATCAATATTTGGTATCAGAGATAGGTTAACCCAATGGTGACCAGACAGAAAACGAATGCAGAATTTCTAGCTGAAATTAACAAGATGGTAGCTCATCAAGAAGCTACCTTGTAACGCCAAGGGGTCAGGCTGCAAAGACAAGAAGCTACTTTGAATCAGGTCAATTCTAACTTTGACCAACTCCATTCTCTTATTCAAACACTAGTCATCGATTTCCAGACCTTCAAGGCATCTTCCAACCCAACCGGGGCACCAACTCGTGTTAACTAAGACTCCACTTCAAGCTTCAGTGGGGAAGGCTCACAAGGAAATAAACTTCTGAAAGCTGTACCCAAAATCCTCTTTCCACATTATGATGGAGTTGATGAACCTACGGGATGGATATTCCAAGCTAAAGCAATGTTTTGCATATCACGGGGTCGAGCCAGAATAGAAGCAAGTCTTGGCTTCTTTTCATCTAGAAAGGGATACACACCAGTGGTACCGTTATAGCAGTAAGATCGGTCAAAGATCGTAGGGATGGGAAGAATTTACTCGAGCTCTTCGAAAATGCTTTGGCCTAACTGATTATGAAACCCTACCATTGCCTTATTATAACTCAAACAATCGACTACGGTTGGAGCATAACAAAAGGAGTTTGAACGTTCAGCTCATAAAGTCGATGCTCTACCCAAATAGTTTCTTGTGGGGAACTTCATAGCAGGACTTCGAGATGATATTTGTCTTCATGTCCAACTGAAGGAACCATGAACTTTCCCTAAAGCCATTAGCGCAGCCAGACTCGTGGAAGAAAAAATCAATTGCAGCGACGGGGATCCTTTGCCACCAAGGTAAATTCGACCTCACCCAAAATTACAAATTCATCCTCTCCTGGAATTCTCAGCCTCGTACCAAACTTAAAACCTAGCCTACCAAATTTTCGGAGATTAACTACCCAAGAAGTAAAGGACAGGCGTGAAAAAGGCTTGTGTTTTTGTTGTGATGAAAAATTCGTTCTAGGACATCACTGTGCTAAACCCCAGTTGTTCATGATTGGTGAAGCCCCGAAACATGCTGACGAGGAATCTGATCATGGGGACACTGTGGAACAACCTGAAGAAGAAGTTCTGCTAGAGATTTCTTTCCACGCCATATCCGGAGTTGAACATCCACAAACCCTTCAAGTGAAAGGCAAACTTAATCGTAAATAAATTCTTGTGCTTATTGATGGCGGGAGTACTCACAATTTTATTAAACAGAGGTTGGTGGCCAAATTCGGAATACCCATGGACAGGAATCGTCGATTCCAAGTGATGGTTGCAAATCAATAGATGGTCGAATGCGCTGGAGTGTGCCGAGGAGTCCGGATGTGGATACAGGACTTCATGGTGGAAGCGGATTATTTCGTGCTTCCTAGTGCAGCATGCCTAGTAGTATTAGACGTTCAATGGTTGGCCACCTTGGGGCCAATTGTGACTGACTACAAGCATCTCAAGAAGGCAGGACTCATATTTTTAATGGACTGAAGCCAGGGGAGATAGAAGCCCTATCTCAAAAGGAAACTGATCAACTAACAAATAGTAGTTTAATAAGGACATGATTCTTCATCCAGATGGAGATGACTGAATTATCCCCCACAACCCCATCTTAAGTTCCCAAAGAGGTAGACCAGCTGTTATTACGATATAAACAGGTTTTTGAAAAACCGAATTCATTGCCACCACATCGTGATCAAGATCACCAACTTTCTCTCCTTCCCAATTCTGCCCCTGTGAGTGTACGGCCATATCGATACCCTTATTACCAAAAAGCAGAGATTGAAACACAAGTAAAAGAACTGCTTTCCTCAAGCCTCGTAAGACCTAGCACAAGTCCTTTTTCTTCTCCGGTATTGTTAGTCAAGAAAGCCAGTGGGGAGTGACGTTTCTGTATTGATTATCAAGCATTAAATTCCATCACCATCAAAGATAAGTTTCCTATACCAGTTATAGACGAGCTCATGGATGAGTTGTATGGGCCTCGGTTCTTTTCCAAATTTGATCTCACATCCGGTTATCATCAATAAGAGTACGGGATTCAGAAGTCCACAAAACGGTGTTCCAGACACACAAAGGGCATTATGAATTTGTGGTGATGCTGTTTGGCCTCACTAATGCACCATCAACATTTCAGAGCTTAATGAATGAGGTTTTTCGACCTTAACTTCGCAAATTTGTGCTTATTTTTTTATGATATTTTGATTTACTCGAAAACTTGGAAGGGCCACCTGCATCATCTTCAATTGGTCTTGGAACTCCTAAATTGCCATAAGCTCTACGCTAAGCAGAGTAAATGTGAGTTCAGGGTATAGAAAATTCAGCACTTGGGACATATAATTTCAGAAGACGGTGTTGGCCCAGATCCGAGCAAAATTTAGGCAGTTCGAGACTGGCCCACACCCACCACAGTATAGGAAGTTCGAGGCTTCCTTGGGCTCGCGGGCTACTACAGAAATTTTATACAGGGCTTTGGAAGTATTGCTGCCCCTATGAACCGATTGCTCGGGAAAGAGGGATTTCGTTAGACAACTAAACAAGAGGACTCATTCTGACAACTTAAGGCCGCCCTCACCAACGCACCAGTACTCCATCTACCCAATTCTGAGCAACCATTTACCATAGAGTGTGATGCAAGCGGAAAAGGGATTGGTGCAGTTCTGATGCAAGACCGTCATCCGATTGCTTATTTCAATGAAAATCTGAAAGTGGCATCTATGAAGGTGTCAACCTATGAAAAAGAAATGTTGGCTCTTGTCAAATCCGTCCGGAAGTGGAGGCCATATCTACTAGGGAGTTCATTTACAGTACGTACTGATCACAAGAGTTTAAAATTTCTGTTGGTGCAATGCATAGTCACTGATGGTCAAGCTCGATGGTTGTCGAAGCTATTGGGGTACGAATATAAAATAGAATACAAACCGAGTTAATCTAATACAGCTGTTGATTCTCTATCCCGAAAGGCTGAAATCAAATTTTTGGCAATTTTAAGTCCACGAGCAGTGTGGTGGGAGATGTTGAAGTAAGAGTGTTCGCATGATGAATTCGACCACCAATGTGAAACAAATCCAAATGCTAAAAAATGAGGAGTTTGGTTCCTCTATGATAAGGTTTTGTTGAGTCCTACTTCATTTTTTATTCCAATAATCCTCTCCAAATTACATGAATCTACAACTGGAGGCCATTTTGGATTCTATAAAACCTTGGGGCGCATAAAATCAGATATTTCTTAGGGAGGAATAAGGCAATCTGTTCGGAATTTTATCCGAGAGTATGCAGTGTGTCAGAAAAACAAAGCAGAACACATGGCACCAGTGGGTCTTCTACAATCGCTTCCAATACCGGATAAAATTTGGTCCGATGTATCTATGGATTTTATTGATGGGCTGCCCATTTTAAAAGGAAACTAGGTTACTATGGTGGTGGTAGACCGGCTTACCAAATATGCCCGTTTTATTCCCTTGGCTCATTCGTATATGTCAGTCACAGTTGCTAAGGCATTTATCGTCAATATTGTTTGCTTGCATGGGATACCAACCTCCATAGTCAGTGATAGAGATTCAGTGTTTATGAGTTTATTTTGGAAAACCTTATTCTATCTCCAAGGCACGAAACTTAATATGAGCTCCAGTTATCATCCGCTAAGTGATGGCCAAACTGAAGTGGTAAACCGTACATTTGAGCAATATCTATGGTGTTTTGCTGGTGATAAACCTCAAACATGGTGTGATTGGTTGCCGTGAGCTGAATACAGTTACAACACGGCCACTCACTCAACCACAAAGGTATCACCGTTTCAAGCAGTTTATGGCATTCCACCCCCATCTTTGATGCGTTACAGGTCGGGAACAATCAAGGTGGCTGCCGTAAACACCTATTTATGTGATAGAGATGCAATTCTACGGGAGCTTAAATTAACTTTGCTTCAAGCTCAAGACAGGATGAAGGCATTGGCAGATCGGCATCGTAGAGACGTTGAATTTGAGGTCGGTGATTATGTGTATTTGAAGCTTCATCCCTATAGGCAATCCACAGTATCTTTTCGGTCTTCCATGAAGTTATCTCCAAGGTACTATGGGCTATTTAAGATTTTGGCTAGAATTGGAGTTGTAGCCTATAAATTGGAGCTACCGGAGGGGTCTCGAATTCATGATGTATTCCATGTTAGCCAGTTAAAAAAGAGTTTGGGGCTTATACCGACAACATCTCCAGTGCTACCATCTACGCCTCCTTCTTCATCCTCTTTCAATAATCCAATTCTTCCAACTCCGAAGGCGGTACTGGATCGACGTACAATCCAAAAAGGGAAATATCGTGCTAGAGAGGAGGTTTTGATCAAGTGGCAGGGAGCTTCTCCAGAGAATGCTACGTGGGAAGATAGCCGTCGTTTCAAAAAGAGCTATCCTAGTTTTCTTTCCCTTGAGGGCAAGGGCATTTTGAGTGGGGAGGAAGCTGATAGGAACGTTGGTCTGTATGATTGCATAGAAGAAGCTGGAAACACAAGTAAAGGAGGCAAGGAAACGCTTGCTGCACAATTAGAGGAGTAAACATGTCTAGAATGCTTGCTATACAAGGAGAGGAGTGAACGTGTGTGAGACGTGGTCATTCTGAAGCAGAAGCATTTTAGTTGTTTGTTATTCAATTTCTTATTTTTAATTGTTTCTAGTAATGTAGTGGCCAATATAGCCTAATTTTACGTGCATAATTTCTGCTTTCAGTATGGGAAATCCAGTACAGAGGGTTGTATTTCAATCAATTATCATGGAAAAAGTCTATCAAATTTATTCCAATATCTCTCTGCAATCTTTCTTTCTTGAATTCTCTTCTAAGTCTTATTTAGTTTATGTAACCAACTTCCCAAGTTGTCCAAAGAGCCTATCAAATAAATACTAGTCAACATCATATTGTCCCCTTAAAGCACATTTGTAGTATGAAAATATTTTTGCATATCATACAAAAATTTTCCAATGTCCTGGCATCTATGATGCCATCGAAATGCCTAAATTCTAAGACTTTTAGCCTTATCTAGTTTGCTTCGTAGTTTTGGGTTTTATTGCATCCCATCCTTCCCACAACCATCCTTACTTAAGAACTCAATTTGAAATGTATCAAGCCAAATTATAACATGAATATATAGAATAACTTATAAATTATATGTTTTGAGTAAATTATAAAGTGATATTCACAAGTTTCAATATGTCTTACTTTTTGGTCAATTATTTTCTTTAAAATTAAAAATATGAAAAAGATATAAATCTTTCCTACATTTTTAAATTAGTAACATTTGATTAGTTCACATATATTGCTCGTGTGTATTTTACCATTATTTTTAACCAAAGTCTAAGAAAATAAAATTTTCTAAGTGAACGAAAACTATAAGGAATTTTTTTAAAAAAATTTAAAGATTATACAAATTTTCTAAAATTTTCTTAAACCACTTTTATATCTTTTACCTTCAAAATTAAAATGAATTACAGATATATCATATAATCTAATCTTTAAATTTTGGAAGGTTAATAAAGAATTATCTTTATAATTTGAAACAATGAAAGATTACGAATTTTTAAAATTAAACCTTTGATTAGGAAGCCGTTGAAACCAAAGGTTATAGGCATATCAGAGCTCCTCAACAAACATAGAGGCCTTATTAACTAGTATTAACTAGTATAGTCTATAGATCAACATGCCATAACAAAATGATTCCTACGTAATCCTAGGCTGTAATGTCCTTACTACCTGTTAAATATCTTCGTATCCGCTTAACGATTTAGCAATCTTTACTCGTCCTGCAAGTCCACGAGCACTATAACAACAAAGCAGAACAAGAGGAAGAGGCTGCCAAGCACAACACAAGATACGGCTGATGGTGGGCGTTTTTCAAAGAGTCTCTTAACTTTCAGAGGCTGGAGATTCAAAGTCATAAATCAAATAATTTGTTTTAAGACTCTCTTTAAGATCTTTAAGCGTTTATGCGATGAATGTAATAATTTTAGACTTGAAAGGTGAATTAATTTTGTCAAAACAATGTTGTTTTTATTTGAATTCTACCTAACTAATCATTTTAAATTTGAATTGCAAAAAGGCCCTCTTTAATTAAAAAAATTAATTACTCTTTACAGAAATTATCCTTATCAAGTTGAGGTTACATAAAATATTAATAAAGTTTTTCCCTGTATCTGTCTTCTTATATATTTAAGAAGGGAATTGTATTCAAATCACCTTCTTGTTCTTAACCATTTTTTCCTTTAATTTTATAGACTCCAATTGTTTTACTTAGAATAATAATAAATTTTAAAATTCAAAAAATGTTTCAATATCTAATTTTAACGCTTTTTTAATTTTAAAATAGAA
>JAOTJB010336962.1:0-12788 GCA_027123815.1 Erythroxylum minutifolium
GGTGCTTTCATTGAGAGACCAAGTTGGGTAGAGATTGTATGCAAACTAGGATGGAAGCTAGAGTTTCTACAGTGGAGGCGTCTCTTAGGAGATAGGAATCATCCCTCTTAGCCCAAGAGGGGATGATTAAGTCACACGACACCACCTTAAAGGATATAAGAACTCAACTTAGTTCCTTGATTGCTAGCGTAGAAACACTGGCCAAATCACAGAACCTCTTGTAGTCGGAGTTGAGGGATGGGTTTCAAACTCTGATGGAAAAGAATTCACAGACGCAGCACGTGGGGAGTGAATAAGAGGCTCCACCGGCGTTTACCCACCACGTATCCTCCTCTGCGGATGGCGGTAGCCACGCGCAACATGTGTCGCACACTGCCGGCGGTGAAAGAGCTGCGAGTGGCCAACAGGGAACTGGTACCCGCCGACAAGGGAACCATGATTCCTCGGCTTCTACAAAATGGGCATGGGAAGAATATAGGAATGTAGCACGTTTGGTTGACTTACCAACATTCCACGGTGAAGAACCATTTGCATGGGTCATGCGAATTGAATCATATTTTATGATTCACGAGATTCCCCCTGAGCTGCGCCTGCCAATGGTCCAGATTTGCATGGAGGGGACGACATTGTACTGGTTTATGACTTTACAGGAGTTCGACCCCTGCATGATGTGGGAAAGGTTCAAACGTTCCTTGTTTGAAAGTTATGGAGAAAGGGACGTGGGTGATCCGATTGAGAAATTGAATTCAGTGGCTCAGCATGCATCAGTGGACGTGTATATCGACAAGTTTGAGAGGGTGACGTTGCAAATAGCCAACTTTCCTGAAGAGTGGTATACGAGTTGTTTTTTGGGAGGGCTATGTGAAGAGATTAAGAACTGGGTTCGAACTCATGAACCTCCAACTCGAGCTCGGCTCATCTCTATCGTGCGAAAGGTGGAGAGAGAATTAGTCGGGGAAGGGATCATACGACTCGGAGAAGCGAAGGCTAATCCCGAAATTTTTCAGGCTAATATTGGGTCTCGGTTGGGCACTTATAATGCCCAGCATCCAGATCAGCCTAACCATACAGCTGGAAGTTTGAAAAGTGACACAAGGGAGTCACCTAACAAAAATCGACGTACCATGACAGATGGTAATCGTCCAGGAGGTTCTAAATGGAGGGGGACAAGAAATCTATCTTACAAGCAACTTATGGAAAGAAGGGCCAAGGTTTTGTGTTTTAAGTGTGGACAAACTTATGGTCCACTCCATCGATGTCCAGATAAGGAATTCAAGTTAATTGTGTGGGAGGGTGACAAAGAAGACAGTGGGGTGAATATTAATGAAACAATGGTGGTCGATGGGTAGCAAGAAGATTGGGAGCTGGTGTGTAATTCGATGGAGTTTAGGGAAATAGGGAAGGACCAAACCTCATCCACGAAGTCCATGGTCTTGTTAGGTAAGCTTAATGAAATACCTATTGTTATTTTGGTTGATAGTGGAGCTAGCCATAACTTTGTGTCCACCTGGTCGGTTCAAACTATGGGCATTTCCATTATTCCTACTAAGACATTAGGAGTAATGTTGGGAGATGGACATCGATCCTTCTCACAAGGAATTTGCAAGGAGATTAAGTTGGAGCTGAATGGAGAAAGGTTTAGTGTGAATGCATATGTCTTTGACACTGGTGGACCCGATTTAATCCTAGGGATGGCTTGGCTGGAAACATTAGGTGAGGTAAGGATTGATTGGAAGAAGATGTACATGTCATTTACCTGGAGAAGTGCAGAGGTTACCTTGCAAGGAATTAACATGCAAGCCCCCTCTCCTCATGCTTTACAACAGGCTTTAAAGAATTGGGACGTGGAAGTAGAGGGGATGTTGTGGTCTATGGGAATCAGTGGGTCTTTATCTGAAGAGATTGGAACCTTGGATGCAGTAAAACAAGAAGAGTTGCGAGCTATCTGAATCAGTTTTTCAAGAGTCCAGAGGGTTGCCACCTAGAAGGGATCATGACCATCCTATTGAGCATGACCTCCCTCACGGATTAGAGATGGATTCTACAGAATTCTCTACACCAGAAGCAGTTTTGGCCTCCCGCATGTCTAAGTCCAAGGGCAGCAACATCCTATAGTGGCTTGCTCGTTGGAAAAACAAACCAGCAGAGGAAACTACTTGGGAGGATGCAGATTTTTCCTTATATTCACCTTGAGGACAAGGTGGCTATTGAGAAGGAGGGAATTGTTAGCATTCCTCCTAGTGATAGTGTTCAGCCCATAGTGAAGCAGCCTAAGCCTATTCAAACATATATGCGTAGGGGTAAGATGGGGAATGGGACAATTGCCACATAGGCAGGTTGTTAGTAGTTAGTTATGGAGAGAGATTGTAGAGGACATCATATAGATGACTATAGGAGAAAGAGGGAAACATTATTGAGAGTATACTGAATTGTATAGGCTTGGGAACTCTTCCCAGGAGGTGATCTACTCTTGTAACCCTATTATATACATAAATAATGCAATTTCTACATTCTCCCCTATCAAAGATAATAGAAACTGTGATTATTGTTGAAATTGAGACACACTAAGGACTCATCCTTGAAACTTTATGGTCGTCCAACAAGTGGTCAAGGGGTAAAAGGTTTGGGAGTGCACAGCCTTAAGCTCACATGTCTGAAACTCTTGGCATTGAACTATTAAGAGAAACCACTCCTTCTGGTGGACTTTCTAATTCTTATGGCCAAGCTTGAATCTCCTTCCACTCCTTCCTCTTATCTTGCACATTTAGCTTTTAATATTAGGCATATTGTTCAAAATATCTACGATATTTTTAACTCGTGGATTTTAGATTTTGGAGCATTATATCATATGACTAGTGCTTGAAAAAAATTCTTCACCTATTATTCTTTTTCAAGTCGTGATAAAGTCTCTATAGTTGGCGGCTCTTTATATCCAATTGCCGGGAAAGGTTCTATAAGCTATACTCCTTCCATCAACTTACCATTTGCCTTACATATTTCTTTTTTTTCACATAATCTTCTGTCCGTTAGTGCTCTTACAAGAGATTTGAATTGTAAAATTGAATTTGTAGCTTCTCATTCTATCATATAGGAGTTAAGCACCAAGAAAATGATTGGCTATGGTTGAGTGCACAATGGTCTATATCGACTAGTTGAGGACTGAGCTCATGCTTTATTGGATGAATACACATCAAGTCAACACCAAATTATTTAGTGGCATAGGTGATTGGGTCATCCTTCTTTTTTAAAAGCTCTATCCTCTTTTATTTAATCAGTGTAATGTGGAGACGTTAGTTTGTGATGCCTGTGAACTTGCTAAGCATACTAGAACTTCATATCCTTTAATAAATAATGAATGTTTAGTCCCTTTTGAGATGATTCATTTTGATGTGTGTGGCGCAGCTCGATGGTTTCTCATCTGATTATAAATGGTTTGTGATGTTTATTAATTGTTCTAATAGGATGACTTGGGTGTATTTAATGCTTGCAAAAAATGATCTCTTACTTCTAGTCCTTCCATAGGATGACTCGTATACAAGTTGGTGCTAAGGTGAAAATTTTATGCACTGATAATGGTACTGATGGAGAAAACCTTTCTTATCTATTTAGATAATCATGGGTTTGTACAACAAACTAGTTGCGTTAATATTGCTCCTCAAAATGGTGTTTCTAAATGAAAAAACAAATATCTTTTAGAAATTGCTAAGGCTCTTATGTTCACTAAGAATGTTCCTAAGACTTATTGTGGTGATTACCACAGCCTATCTTATCAGTATGCCTTTAAGGACCTTGAATTTCATATGTTTGATAGAACTTATTTGATGTAATAACTCTTAGATTATCCCTCCAAAATTCTGTGGGTGTGTTTGTATTGTGCATAAAAACACTAGGAGCGAATTTGATCCTAGAGCCTTGAGATGTGTTTTTGTTGGACACTACTAAAAAGGGATATAAATGCTATCATCCAACCACTAGAAAGTCTTTTGATCATGTGGAAGTGGTTTCCCCTGTTCAACCTATTCTTGAGTTGCCTATTCTTGAGCATGGAACGATGATAAGATTTCTAATTCCATTAGAGGACCAAAAAACTAATAAGATTTTTGATTTTGTTAGAGGACCAAAAACTAATCTGGTAACAAGTAGATTGGACTAGGCTTGGAAATTGGGCCTGAGCCAGCTTAGAAAGTCAACTGGTAAGGCTCGGGTTGGCCGGAATTGGGCCCGAGGCCCGATGGACAATGACAAAATGATGTCATTTTGAAATATTTATTTTAAAAATAAATCGAGTTACCTTTGGCCTGGTTGGGCTCGTGCTCGAGCCAAATAGCTCCATGCCCTGTAGGGCCTCGGGCTCCCAGGCCCGCCCTAGCCCATTTCCATCCCTAGATTGGACATACCTAATTTGTTGATGTATGCATGCAAGAAAAAGGAGGAGGATGGCATAAAGAATACTTTTTACAGCCAATCATCTGGTCATCCAACCTAGATCAACTCCTGTGGCATCAAATCATTTACCTCTTCCTACTCCTAAATTATTCGTTGAAATTCCTTCCCATCATCCATATGATAAATTTGTTACCTATGATGTACTGCCCCCTTACTATAGAGCTTTCTTGTCATCCTTGCATTTTATCTCTTTACCACAGGGGTGGAAGGAATTTGTTAATGATGCCATGGTGGAAGGGATGAGAGCCTTAGTAAAGAATAAAACCTGGGAATTTGTCAATCTTCCATTAGGCAAGAAGCCAGTAGGATGTAAGTGGATATTCACGATAAAGCATAGGGTAGATGGCTTTATTGAGAGGCTAAAGGCTCAATTGGTGGCAAAAGGTTTTACCCAAAACTAAGAGATTGATTTCCAAGAAACATTTGCACCTGTTGCCAAGATGAATCCAATAAGAGTCCTCTTATATTATTCAGCTAATCTTGGATGGGGCCTTCAACAGTTTAATGTTAAAAATTCTTTTGTATTTGGTGATTTGGAAGAGGAAGTCTATATGGAGATTCCACTGGGTTTTCTAATAAAAAAACTTAAGGGAAGTATGTTATTTAAAGAAAGCTTTTATACAGTTTGAAACAGTCACCTTGAGCATGGTTTGATCGATTCATTAATTAATGATTGCTTTTGGCTACAATCAAAGTAATGCAGGTCACACTTTGTTCATCAAGCATCTATAAGATTATTTTTGTCGTATATGTTGATGATATAGTGGTGACAGGTAACAATCAAGAAGAAATGACTAGATTGAAGAAATATTTGGCCAGTGAGTTTGATATTAAAGGTTTGGGCAAACTAAGATAGTTTCTTAGAGGGATACAATTAGAAAGTCTAAAAGAACACATTTCAAAAATCCCAAGTATGTGGACTAAGTACGTGGAGTATTAGTAACAAGTTTCTTGAGACATGGAGACTTTGCAACAGATGACTTGGTCTACAACTTGCCTAGAATAAGTCAAGTAGTTGTTAATAAATTAAATCTCTATTCAAGCAAATGTTTGACGCTTTGTTGATCGGTATGAATGTAGAACTTTCGTCCTAGTAACTATGGGCTCCACATTCTGATGGCATAAATAATTGCTAACATTTCTTTAGCACAAGTCGACCAAGATAGCTTGTTGCTACCCTAAGCTCGACTCGTGAATGCTATACCTTGTTGTGATAAGATCGCTCCTATTCCTTCGCTTGAAGCATCAGTTTCAACAATGAAGGGCTTATCGAAATTGGGCATGGCTAGTGTTGGTGTAGTGGTCATGGTGCACTTTAGTTGCTAGAAGGCTATGGCTGCTTCATTTGGCCAAAAGAATTGCCCTTTCTTTAACAGGCTGGTGAGGGGTCTTGCTATTACACCATAATTTTGCACAAATTTTTTATAATAGCCAGTGAGGCTCAAAATACCTCGTAATTGAGCAATATTAGTTTGTGAAGGCTAGTTAAGCAGAACTTCGATTTTTGCATGATCAACTTTAATGCCATTTGGCGTAACATGTCCTAGGTGATGGAGAATTGAATAGGAACCTATGCTATTAAGTTTGTGATGGTGAATTGAATTCTACCTCGGGCAAGAATTGACAATAAGTGAAGTTCTAATATTTCTTTTCTGCCCCATCTTATTGCTTTTCAAGGAATTAAATACAAGAAAGTAATATCTAATTTCCTAAATAAGAGTAAAGGCAACAACTAATAGCAAGAAATCAGCAACAGAGATTTAATTTATTAACAACTACTTGACTTATTTTAGGCAAGTTGTAGACTAATTCATCTGCTGCAAAGTCTCCACGTCTCAAGACACTTGCTGCCAATACTCCACGTACTTGGTCCACATACTTGGGATTTTTTAAACGTGTCCTTTTAGACTTTCTAATTGTCTCGTAGAGGTTGCTCAATCAGAAAAGGGCATATTTATCTCCCAAAGAAAATATGTTCTTGACTTACTAAAAGAAACGGAAATATTAGGCTGTAAACCTCCTGATACTCCAATTGAAGCCAATCATTGATTAAAGGAAAATATTGGAGAACAGGTTGGCATTGATCGACATCAAAGATTGATTTATCTATCTCATACACTACCTAACATCGCCTATGCAGTGAGTATAGTAAGTCAATTTACACATAGCCCTTAAGACTACACATCTTGATGTTGTTTTTCAGATTTTGAGGCATCTCAAATTTAGTCTTTGTAAAGGATTACTCTTCTCGAATGGCCATTTAAGAATAGAAGCATACATTGATGCTGATTGGACGGCATCTCCTAATAATAGAAGATCTACTTCTGGTTATTATACCTTCATTGGTGGGAATTTGGTCACTTGGAGAAGCAAAAAATACAATGTTGTTGCTAGATCGAGTGCTGAAGAAGAATATAGAACTATGGCTATGTGAACTTCAATGCCTTAAAAAGTTAAATGCAAGATATACATCTTCTTGAAAAGAAGTTTGTGTTGCTACAATGTGACAATAAGGCATCTATTAGCATTTCATAATCCAGTCCAACGTGATCATAAAGAACATATTGAGATTGATCTATTCTTTATAAAAGAAAAATTGGATGATCAAAACTTTAGAATCAGCTATACAAATTCAGAGAGTCAATTAGCATATGTATTTAGTAGGGCTTATGTAATAGATTATTTCATTCCTTAGTATGCAAGATGGCATGGGATATTCATATCCCATCTTGAGGGGGAGTTATTGATAGTTGTGATTTTAGGTTTGGTTTTTAGGAGTTAATTATGTGCATTCTTGTAATTAGGTATTTGCTATTATTTTCTATTTAGCTAGGGATATTTATGTAATTATTTTTATCTCAAACTATAAGTAATTAACAGGGGTTTTATTCAGATTTTTCCCAGTTTTGAAAAGTTTACATAGGAACAGGAAGGACATTTTCTAATATGATTGGTGGAAAATTTGTATCTCTTATGCCAACAACAATGATAAGAGACCCATCAATAATAATAACTTTTCTATTACTTGGACAAAGAGCGTAAACTATAAATTGATTGGTGAGTGAGTCATGTAGTTCATGGTGCCTGAATCTATTACCCATAACGACAAAAGGCTTTCTGCGAGACGTTAAGTCTTGGGTGAGTTGGTCATGTAGTTCGCGGCGCCTGAATCTCATAATCATAATCATCATCATCGTCATCATCATCACACCCAGTTGAATCCCGTACAATGCGGGGTTTGAGGAGATATGATAGTACGTAGCTTTACTCCTACAAAGTAGAGAGGCTATTTCCAGTAGACCCACTGACAAATGTGACATGAAGAGTTAAAAAAAAAACTTCAAGTATGTGATGCAAGTTTAGAAGACATATTAATAAGAATAAGAATAATAATACTAATAATAATAATAAGACAAATAGGAAGAAAATAATAAGTATAATAATACTAATACTAATACTAATACTAATAATAATAAGCACAATAAGAATAATAATAAGAAAAGAAGAAAAGCCCGACCAGCTGATCAGACCAGCTAAATAGTAATAAGACAAATAGATTCGCGGTGCCTGAATCTATGACCTGTAAATGACAAGGATTTCTGCAAGACATTAAATCCAATTGAACAGGAAGGATTACCTGACAAACATAATGAACTAGCCTGTGATGTTTTACTTAGCTGACCCATCAACCTTCACTGCTGAATTCGCCCAGTTCTTGTAGCTTTTTTTTTATTATGTTTAGTGATGTCAGAGCTAATGAACTCGCATGTGATGTTTTATTTAGCTGACGCAGTAGCCTTCTAAACTTGTCAACGCCTTCGCTGCTGAATTGCCCCAGTTCCTATAGCTTTTCTTGATTATTTTGAGTGATGTCGGCCGAATTAGAAGACTAGTTTCCCTTGTTGCCCCACTCTCAGCTTGGTGGTTTACCATGCAATTTCAAGCAACTTTCGTTCGTGTGTCTTGATTTCTTACAGTTTGTACTTCAAAGGCTGTCTTTGAGGTCTCTAATAATCCGATTCCGGCAACTGACTCTATAATAGATTGGCATATTATGTGACTGATTTCCCTCCTTGTCTTGTTGTTCTGGCTTTTATCTTTATTTCATATACTTGAGCAACATCCTTAACCTTAGAGTAAATTTGTCGAATTGTCTCCAAATCTCTTTTACTGTTGGGAGAAACATGCAGGTACCACTAATTTCAGGTGTCTCGGAACTTTGTAGCCATGACATAATAAGAGAGTCCTTTTCATCCCAAACTTCGAAACCTGATTCTCCTTGTTCGGGACGAGTTCCCAATAGGTTACTCACTTTCTTTACCTTTTTACTCAGTTTTTCTTTACCTTTTGAGGATGGTTTGTACTAGTTGAGGCCACTTTAGATAATTCTTACCATTCAGTCAGTGTGTAACTGATATGTTTGGAAGCTCACCTTTTGATTGAACTTCTTTAGAATTTTGGGTGGCTTTTTGGATAGAATTAATTTCTGTGATTTCAGACATGACTTTTGTGATTGGAGTTTGAATCTGGTGAGGTTTGTGATTAGAGTTGAAAGCAAAAGAAATCGCAGTGATGAAAAGGAGTATGGTTTGGTTGGGAACTATGATTGGAGATTGCAGCAATGAAGACTGCTAGAAATTGCAATGAAGGCAGCTGCAAAACTTTCTTCAAAAACCCCAGGACTCTAATACCATGAGGAAAAGTTGGGAGAAAAGGCTCATATTATACGAACAATGTATAGATTATTTATATATATACATTTTGCATGCCAATTACCACCTAAAACATAGGAATCCCACTAATTAGGGAATCCTACTAATTGGGGAAAATACAATTAATTCCACAATTGAGGAATATACACTCTTCACACTAATTAGGCACAACTAAGTGTCTGAACAACAAAGCCCTTTCGTTAGTTCAAGATGTAGGCTGCTTTTATATCCTGTTGGTGATATATCTCAAAGAGCATGTGTTTTTATGGATTTTTTGGCAAAATCTGATTATCTTCACCATATATTTTCTGGAGGGAACTCAGGAAGCTAATGATAGTCGAACATTTGGGCCAGTTGCCATGACAAACATAGTTGGTCGAGTTATATATTGCCTCCGAACTGCTGTAGATCATGGTCCTGTGCTGAATAGGTAAGTTGCTAGTCTTTACTGTTAAAACTATGTTAAGCTTGATAATGCCTATTATGGGTTTGAAGTACTATATTCCATGTGCCAGTCATTTTAGCATGCAAAAGGATGCACCAGTATTAGAAGTGGAGCTAGATGTGGAGGAGATGGCAAAAAATCACAAGGCATAGATTCTGCCCACAAAAGCTTCAAGCAATGGTTTGTGTAAGAGCTAACTTATTTTCCCAATTGATGCTTTTCTAGTTTCTAGTCCATAAATATATATAAAAAAATTCATTTGTCTTTAAACTTATTCGTAATGGGAGGATAAATTATTTTTGCCAGGGTGCTGCAATCAAGCTATACGGTCTTCCTTTGCCCTGAAAAGAACAAACTGGCTCTTGTGCAACCTGGAGTTTTTAACTTACGATTGCATTAGAACAATTGTGTAATTTGTGATCCCAGACCAGGAAAAGAGTTAATGGGAATTGAATGCTGGCTATATCTGCCACTGCAGTTGCTGTTGCTGTAGCTCTTTACTTACATCCATCGCCACTTATGAAGACTTGATCAACCCTTCCTTGTGGTTTTAAGATTGATAATATGTCCGTTGGTTTTCGAAATAAAGTTTTGGCTATGCATAGCTTGCCGTACAATGCCCCATTCTATGTAATGAGGACGGAGTTATCACTGTCAATGCTTTCTTTTTACACAAGGTATTGTGGGAATATTTCTGGTTACACTTTTCTTGGACCTCTCTAATGTGAAATCTTACATTGCAAAACTGGAAATGCTCAATATGACTGCCAGTTCTAATGCTGCATTAAGCAAATTTATCCGCCATCTTTCGTCGGAAATTATCCTGCATGAAGGACCGCAAGTAAAAGCATCATATGCAAGACTTTTCAAACACAACTAATTTCCGTAAAACTAATTAAGTAAACTCTTAAAAGCATTAAAATTATAAGAAAAAAAAAATCTTTTTGAACTTTAAGGTTTGTGCTAAAATATATTTTAATTTTTATATCAAATTTTAATATTTGAGCATTCAAAAAATAATTATAATATTTTAAACGTTCAACCTCTTAACCTTGTTAGATTTTGTTAATTTTTGTTTATATAATATTTTAATATTTATGGGGAGATTCATCATTGTTAACTTGAATTTACTTGACTAGGTATGTTAATGGGCCGGGCTGAGCGTGGCCTGCCTTTGGCCTGACTTGTCCATTAATTTTTTAAAGAAAAAATAAAAAACAACATCGTTTTAAACAAAATGATATCGTTTGAAGAGAAGTGAGTAAGTGACGGGCCGGACCGGACTGGGTCATAATTGCCATCCTATACTTGACGGTGCCACTTATTTCTTTTCTCTTCTCCTCCTTGTAGTGCTTCTTCTATAATGCCATTCAAATTGCCCTTTTAACAACTTGAATTTTCAACTACTAAGCAATCTATATATCTAAAGAAGTGGTGCTTCCCCCGTTCTAAACGCTTCGATTTTGATTCTTATTTTCTGATAATCCAAGATTTTGAGAACCAACAACGTTAACTTCACAATTTTTTGTAATTTCCTTATCTAGTTCTCCTCTACCAACCTTCCTTTATGTTAAACATGAGTTTTACTTTCATTTATTTAAAATGTGTATCAACCAAAACCAAAATTTTCACTTTAAAATGTTGCGTTTCACTATTTTCGATCTCATCTTTATGCAAATTATTATCATTAATATCACCACTTCCACTAAAACTATCATAAATCAAATCAACCTATCAATGTATCATCTGCTAAATCACCACCTTCTTTTAGATTTCTCAACTTGCAAGAGCTTTTAAGCAGCACTTCAGCTTCCAAAATAGACGGCTTAGCTCCTACATCCTTTTGGATTCCTCAACCTAAAAGAGCTTTCAACTACCACATCAATTCTCAAATTAGACGACCTAACTCCCACATCCTTGATCCTAACTCACCTCACCAAACACACACTCCCACTTTCTTTTAGGTTAATTTTGAGACTCAATCTTATCGTATCGTAACTTAGTTTCTCAACGAATTTCTTTCAAATAACTAATGTACTATGTCAAACATTTATTATACACTCAACTAAGACGTCATATTCAACATTTGTTCTGCATATTGATTTTCGAACTTTGAGACTTTAGCAAGTGAACTTTGGTTGCACTAACTGGTTGTGAAAATATACCATATTCATTCTGTTCGACTTCTGCAAATTATGTGATATTCATCTACTGAAAAGGGGTCTCACAGACCGCCACCAGCAAAAGAAAGTTGACTTCCTCATCAACTGCAATTTTTTCAAATCTGCCTACTATGTTCAACGTCGGTTACTAGCTTTCAAGTTTGGCCAAGCAGTACCTTTTTACCCTGCAAAGGACTCTCTCAACATGTTGAATTAATAAGCAAAGATGTGGGCACTCCATCCACGTCAGTGCTTCAAAAAATAGTTGTAGCAACCTCTATTGCCTATCTATATAACTCATTAGATAGCAACCTTTTATCTCACACTAATGGAACAATAATCAAATGGGACTATAAGTCCATCTGCAACCCCTCATCCTCAAAGCAAGTGTGCATTGTTGAAACTTTGTCCTCGTTCCTTACTCCTTCCAACGGGTAGTAAGAGAATCCATTTATCAAAGTCTTTTTCGTTACCAACGAATTGACACTCACTAGCTCATTATTGTCCTACTTTTCAGCTAGTAGTGCTTTTAACTTTGTCCTTTTGGACAATCCTTACATAGTGCAATTTGTTGCATATAAAGCAAGTAACCTTGTATTGAACAAAACTTTAAAAAGTTTGGCTATGCTTACTTTCTCATTTTGTGTAGCAACATGTTCTCCAATCGATTTATGATATCTATTATCTCTGGAGAGTTTTTCTTATCTTTTTAAGTCCACAAACTTATTCATTGTCGTATTAGAACTAAAGAGATTTACCTCTATAACTCAGTTTTTACTCAAGATTGAAGTCCCAAAAGAAAGTTGAAGAGTTTGTTTTCTTTTAACGCGTTGCAAATGTTCAGCATTAGAGAATTGAACACCTTAACATAGTTTCAGACTGTTTGGACATATTTTAACTTTTATAAGACTTCTTTTGTTATCTGTGAACTACTCCCTGAATTCCTTTACCAAGTTCACCAAGTATCGATTTATGGACGACCAGTATATAGATCATCATTGACCCTTACACGCTAACTTAATT
>JAOTJB010336975.1:0-12788 GCA_027123815.1 Erythroxylum minutifolium
GGTACCGATGCTTCATTTCCCGTACCGTTTTCCGGCCGGTACGGTACCTTCCGGCCGGTACCGGCCGGTACGGTACGGTTTTCTTAACACTGCCAGTAACCGTTAACAGCGAATATCATTTTGAATTATTTTTTAAAATTACAAAATAATTCTTCAATTTTTATATAATTTAAATTTGATCCCTAATTATGATCAAAATTGACAAACTATTTAAATTTTGATTTACTAACTTTATTTATCAAAATTATCTATTCATATCTAATAACGCATGTCCTTGGAGTATCATATATTCAACAATAAAAATATAATTTTTTTTCTCTATGAGTAATATATCTCTATCAACTCCCCTTGAAGAGTAAACTATACTATGACTAACCTTATTGTAGACATGATAAATTCACAGTTATCTTCAAAACAAACTCTTTAAGCTCATCATGAAAGTGAATCTTTCAATATCTCATAGTCTTTCAATTATACATCAAATATATAAATAACGATATTAGTTCCAATTGGATTTATTGTGACGAGATTTGAACTTACTCAAATTTTATCTTACTTCTATTGCTTATCTTGAGAACAATTATCCTATAAATGTTCATTGAAACAAACACTTTATTCAGTAGGTCTATACAATTATATCTAACTTTTTAGATACCTCAAAACTTTCTATTATTCAATTTAGTTCTAAACTTACTGGATAATATATGCTTCAACTAAGTATTACATCGTAAAATCATTAGCTTGACTCTTTCAAAGTCTTACCATGCTATATCTATTTGAAAAATCTTGTTAATTGATTTAATTAGAACCATCGAAGGTAAATCATTGTACTAGGCATATTTATAAAAGAAATAAATATTGCATCATATAATATCTCATATGTTTTTTCCTCCTTACACAAATCCATACTTTTACGAAATCTGGTTCTTGAGATATTGACTAGCAAATGTCATTCCCTATAAATAAGTGAAAGTTTTTAATATCACTTTATTGATCTCATTGAAATACTTCAGCAATGTTACTGTTTAACATTTGCGTAAATTTAAATAATTTAAACTTAAAAAATTAAATTAATATTTTATTTAATACATGACTCATTGAAGTACTTCAGCAATGTTACTATTTAACTTTTGCGTAAATTTAAATAATTTAAACTTAAAAAATTAAATTAATATTTTATTTAATACATGACTATATCACAAAAATTTATTAGTAATTTGAGAATAAAAATATCATCTTTTTAAGAATTGATATTGTATCTCATACATCGTATGCATACAATTTAAAATTTTAATATCATCTTTATCCTTTAACCAAAGGTTGATTTGGTCATCCTTCAACCTAACAAGTTTCATAAGATTCATAATCAAAATGATATATATATCCTTGTTTACAATTTTATGATTCTCATTATACTAATTTAACCAATATGACATAAAAAAAATAGTCTTGGTTATCTAACTTATATTCTTGCGACTTATGTTAAATATAAGTCTTCTTTGATCTAATACATACAAACTATTTGTATAAATTTCAATAAATCACTTTTACTTAACAATCTATTTCTTATCATGCATCGAACATTGTAGTAATGTTGAATTTGAATTCAATATCAAATACTCAAAACCATGAAGTAGAAACATATATGATCTTTATCGTATCACGTATTAACAAGAAAAGTGTTCAGTCATTTTTCCTTCTAATGACAATTATTATCATATTATAGCAAAGCCTTTAACTGTAATTCATATTTATGCTTTTAGTGAGCTAAATTGAATAAAATAATTTCATTAAAGTACTATACCTTTCAGGTTTACTCTATGTAACCTCTTATATTTTGCAATCATGGTGTTGGCATACATCTTACTTGATGTCATTAAAGTTTATAAGATAATAACTCAAAATGTCATTGCATTTTCTCATCCATATGATATTGACATATCTCTAAAACTTTAATACCAAATCCTTAATAGATTAATAGCCAATTGCATAACGGATATACAACTTTTCTATCTAACTTTCAGAACTATTCTCAAATATAGCATATGTTCGAGAAATTTGGTTCACTAATAAATTGAAGAAGTTCTTTGTATTCAAAGACTTTTGCTGCCATAATAGAAATCTCAAAATTCCATGCCTTGAAATTTCTTCTGCAATTCAATGTCTAGCCCTCTTTGAGCTAACTTCATATATTTGATCTTTGGAATAGTGATCCAACATCGACTTCTCATTTTCTTAAAATGAGTGATGAACATGTCAGTATTCTCAGCACTCTTCTGAGTGACTTTTGATAACTCAAGTATGCTAACTTCGTGCTTAGTCCTAAAAATTGAGTATAAAACAAAATTTCCATTTCAACTCAGGAATAGATGGAATTTTCAAGCAATAAAGCATAAATAAAGAAGGTGGTTCCTGTTAATGAATTCAGGAACAACCTGAGCTTAAAGTAGTTGAAGTTTTCGTAATTGGCTAATTTTTCATATTGTATGGTGAATCTAGCAATATGCTCAATGATGGATTTACAATCTTCACTAAAAAATAAGTTAAGTTTGGAAATTCTGTAACCATAAGGATAAGGATTCTTATAATCAATCTATTTTAAATGAGGCTCGTGTAATTCTAAGCAGCCAAATTGTCCTAAACCAACTTTGTACAATTGCTGAATAGCTTCTCTAACAGCTTCCATATTGACTTGTAATCTCATTTTGGGTAGGAGAATAATATGGTTACAATTTTCAACTGCAATGGTACCTTTCAAACAGTATTGTGGTCTGTTAGCTTTAACTTCCCCACTAATCCCTATTTACTGAGAATCTAAGGCTTGACTGCATATCGACCATTCCTAAGATTAACAAGAGGAGGTGTCATAAGAATACCCTCTCTTTTATAAGGATATATTTTTTATCTATAGAGAAAATAGTTCAAGGTGACTACATTCTCCAACTTCCATCACATTAAGAGCAAGATGTCCCTCAAGTCCTTTGAAGATTTGTTTTGTTAAAGTAGCAGAATTTTTCCCAACAAACTGTATCAGAGCGACAAATGGTTTGTCAACCTTCTATGATAATATTTTGATTGCATTGATCGTAGAGGATATGTTAGACTTCAATTTTAAATTTTTTTGTGTGTAAACAATGTCGTTCTATTACAACAAATTTAGATTTGTGTCAGTAAGAAAGTTATTTAAATGTGAGGTTGCCTTCTTAAGATTATATAGCATCTAGGATACAAAACCTTCATTACTTACTAATATAGGGACTTCTTCCTTCAGGGTTAGAGACAAAGTGATTTATTTTCCATTCTATGTTTGTGGCATTATCATCCCACCTAGCATGCCAAATTGTTTAGTGTTAATCTAGAATAAAGGCGTGTTAGGGAGGAATTATCCCAAAATGTGCTTGACTTCTTATCAATGATATAAGTAGACTCTAGAAAACTTAGAAAATAGAATTCTAATATACCAAAATGCTAAAATATGTTGAAAATAAAATCTGAAGTGAAAAAAGTAATTTATTACAAAAGGGAATTTGATATACCAAATGTGAATTCCCAATGTAAAGAAATTAAAAAATAACAAAGTGTGCTTGAAATAGGTTGATTGTTTTCTCTATAGATTGATTTTTGTTATATTGTTAATGTGTTGGTCTGAGAATTGTCTATTGTGTCAATTATTCCTCATATTGTGATGGTATTGGTAATTTATTATCTTTTGATCCTTAAGCAATTTTTGCTATAACTGCCCACTTCCCTGGTTTTAGCTAACTACCTGCCACTATCTGTTTAACTTCCACATTCTAGACTTCTACCTCAAATAACTTCCTAACCTCTAAGCTCTCACCCACTCAGCCATGTTGTTGTTAACTATCTTCCACTATTTTTTCAAATTCCATATTTCGGACTTCCACAAATTCAATATATTTCTTCACACTTTTCGAGTTTTTTCCCATGAATTCTTTAGCTAAACATTTATTTGGCTTTCATTTCTAGACTAACTCCATTTAATTGAATGGCTTCTTGGCCAAATGGGTTGGATTTATTCTTAAGATATCAACAATTTTATCTTGTATTTGATTGCTATGCATTCTAAGTTCTTATGCTTTGATTGGGTCTCACTTTCTCTACTTAAAACAATTAATTGTAAATTATAAATTTTATTTTTAAACTTATTACTTGTACTAATTCATTATGCTTATATTCATAACTGGAAACACTTTAATATTTGTAGTGTTTTTGGTATTAACGTATATTATGTTATATATTTTTATTATATGTCTTTTAAGATATCGAATGGCTTCTTTGATAACCTAAAATAAGCATGCATAAAATAATTTTAGAGAGTAAATTATATTCTAAATATAAAATTTTACTTAATTGTATAATATTAAAAATATATAATTATTAATAATTTAAATTTTGTTATAAATATAACCTAGGATTTAACTTATGTTGATAGTCTTGTTTACATAAAACATCATATAAATTTGAATTATTTATGTTAGTATACTGGTAAAATTTTAATAAAAAGTGGATTGAAATTTGATCACTTATTAAAAAGTAATTGTTATTAATAAGAATTTTTTCATTAAAAATAACTCTAAAATCCTATAATTTTAACTTGTAAACAAATTAAGGTTTAATCTAATATTAAAAGACTTATATGAACTATAAAAAATTAATAGTTACTATAATTATAATAAATTAAAGTTTAAAGGATTTTTGAATTTTTTATTATAATAGGATTGAATAAAATTCATAAGTTAAAATATAATTTTTCCTACCTCTGTCTTTAGGTAAAGTATAATAAAAGTTACTTAATCTATAGTTTTATATTATTAAATGGAAATATAAAATTATATTGACATTGTGAAGCATGCTAGCATTAATTCATTAAATATAGGATAAATGGTCAAATTGAATTTTAATGTTTTCAAAATAAACTCTAATATTTCATAAATATTATATTCAAATTTTATCTTAATTTTTTCATCAATTATCTATTACAAAAAATATGTGTCTTTTGTGAACCACTTCTCATATTTATATATTGTACATGAGACTAAAAAATAAAAGATTAAAATTTTTCTCCCCTCTCTCTCCTCTCTCTTCCTTTCTTCTATATTGCTGTATGTAAAATCTGAGCACCAATTTGTTAGTGGGTACAAAGCCAATTATCCTTAGAGAATGGATGCAATTAGTATCAGATATACCTTAAAGGTTAATGTTAGACTCCTATTAGTATAATCGTGTAGGCATTGGCGAGCCTTAACCAATGTTTGAGACCCAGGATAACAGAACAAGGCAAAAACTTGCAAGTAAGCAAGGCAAATAGGTATTGTCAATGAGATGGCATGTGTTAGTGCACATTGGTGAAAATCTTTGTCGAGATGCAAGATTTGGATGTAAGATCAAAAGATAGCTTGAGATAGACCTTGAGTTGAAGGTTAGCTAGATTATATGCATAAGGGAGACATGTGAGAGTTCTAAGGACTTAATATGTGCTCAAATAGATGGATTATGACTAATGGACTTGGCATGGGTAAGCATGAGACACGACCAATGTGCTTTGAAAGGCTTTGTGCTTAGATAACTCATCATCAATGGATAGAGGTCAAGGAGAGATCTTAGATGATGTGGCAGATGAGATCTCGGTAGATATACATCAGCTCTAAAAGATAAAGATGAAGTGGGAAGATCATCGGAAGATAATAGAGTTTTTCATAGATATGAATGTATCGTTCTTAGTTAAATGTAACTATTATCTTGTTAGTTTTGATGTAGTTAAATCCTATTAGATAGAGACCAATTTGGATAAGGGTGTCATTCAATTGGTTAGTGTGATATAATTTAATAAAGATAGAAGTGATGTAATTAGTTCTATTCAATTGATATTCTGAATTGTAAAGTCAGAGGTGTCTATAAATAGCTTATTTAAGCCTTACACCTAGAGAACAAAGATGGGGGAAGGGAACACATTGAGAGAGAGCATTCCTTTGTATGCTTTTGAGGAAGTAATAAAGGTCAATTTTTACTATAGCTCTTGTGTGTTTATTATTGCCTATGATTATTTAATACTTTCGTAGTATTCTTACTCGAGTCTGAGAGCTAAAAAATTTGAGGGTCATAAATTGAGAACAAGGTTTTGTTGGTCAATGATCATGTGAAAAGTCTGAGTTTTGCTTAAGCAAACCTAAGTGAAATTGTTATGCAAAGGAGTAGACATGAGTTCGGTATAAGTTTAATGTCTAAGAAAACCTTTGTAACAATAGATATTAGAGTTAATAGACACAACTTCAATATAAGTTTGATGTCTAAGAAATCCTTTATAACAACAAATATTAGAGCCAAAATATTGATGTGGTAGGAGGAAATAATTTGACAGAGCATGTTAATAAATTTGAGCCACTCAAAGGGCCAAATCCTCAAGGGGAGGAAGAATTCACTTTCCACTCATCTTAGATTGAGATTTTAGAGACACAAATCCAATAATTACAACATCAAATAGTGGGCCTGATGAAAACACAAGAGGATTCTAGATTAGAGATCAAAATCTTAAGGCATATCGTTGTAACACAGGATGTTTGCATACCAAAAGCACTTAGGTGAAGGTTTGAGAGCCCTATGTTTTCGATGACAATCGGAGTGCCGAGGAGCTCATGTCAAAAGCCTGAGTCTTGCTTAAGCAAAACTAAGTGAGATTGTTATGCAAAGGAGTAGACATAACTTCGGTATAAGTTTGATGTATAAGAAAACCTTTGCAACAACAGATATTAGTGCCAACATATTGATATGGTATGAGCTAATAATTTGACAGAGCGTGTCAATAGATTGAAGCCAGTGATAGGGACAAATCCTTAAGGGGAGGAAGAATTCACTTTCTACTCATCTCAATTTGAGATTTTAGAGACATAAATCTAATAACTGCTACATCAAACAGTGGGCTTGATGAAAACACAAGAGGATTCTAGATTAAAGATCACAATCTTAAGGCATATTGTTGCAACATAGGATGGTTGGCATACTAAAAGCACTTTGGTGAAGGTTTGAGAGCCCCAAGTTTTCAACGACAATTAGAGTGTCGAAGAGCTCAAAATTTTTTATGGGACATAGAGTAATACTTTGCACTAGTAAAGGTGTCCAATTTAGATAAAGTGTCAATTACGACTACATATGTGGTGGAGGATGCAAAGTTGTGGTGGAAAATGAGAATCTCTAATGACATCAGTACGGGTAGATCTCCTATTAGCACTTGGAAGAAGATGAAGAAGGAGCTAACGGACCAGTTCTTCCGAGCAACATTTCATCGCTTATAAGGGAAGCTTTGAGGAGGTTAAAGTAAGACAACTTCGTGCGAAAGCAAGTGAGAAAATTTGCATCTTTAATGTTGGACGTGCAGAACATGTCTAAAGAAGACAAGTTATTCAATTTCATAAGCAGCTGACAAGGTTGGGAATAAATGGAGCTTTGAAGGAAAAATGTGAAAGACCTCCCAAGTTTGATAGTGTTGAGAATGATGCCTTTATGGATCTCCAAATGCCACCCCCAATTCAAACCGGCAATGAGGGCAAGAAGAATATTGTGTCATGGAATGGCTTGGAGAAAGGCAAAGAGGAGGTATATGAATCTTCTCAATATAAGTCTAAGAAACAAACAAAACAAGATATTGCTTGTTTCATTTATGAAGGGTCACATTTTGCTCATGAATGCCCAAAAAGAAAGGTGGATAAGGAGAAAATAATTTTCATGGTCGCAAAGAATTAAGGAGAAGTAGAGGATGACTCGACAAAAGAAATCTGCCTCAATAATTATACTTTGTTAGGCACAATGAGCCTTGTAATGGAGTGTTTGAAAAAAAGAAATGATAAATTCAATAGAGAGAGAATATGGTTTATTGGAGATGTGCTAATGACTAAGGAGTGGAGGAGTGTCTATGGATTATTTCAATGAGGACGTTGAATTCTTCTAGTGGAAGTGGTTTGTTACGCCCTTAAGTCTTAATAGTGGAATCGTATAAGCATTGGTAAGCCCTGACCAATTTTTGACACTCAAGACGATGGAACAACGCAAAAACTTGTAAGTAGGCAAGGGAAATTAATATTGTCGATGAGATGGCATGCGTTGGCGCACATTGGTGTAAATCTTTGACGAAATATTAGATTCAAATGTAAGACGAAAAGATAGCTTAAGATGGACTTTAGGTTAAAAGTTAGCTGGATCATATGTGTAAAGGATACATGTGAGAGCTCTAAGAACTTACTGTTTGCTCAAATAGATGAATCATAACTAATGGACTTGACATGAGTAAACATTAGACTGGACTAGTGTGCTATGAAAGGCTTTGAGGTTAGATGACTCATCATCAATAAATAGAGATTAAGGGGATATCTTGGATGATTTGGCAAATAAGATCATAGTGGGTATACATCAACTCTAAAAAATAAATATCATGTGGGAAGATTATCTGAAGATAGTAGAGTTTTTCATAAATATGGATGTATCATTTTTAGTTAAATATAATCTCTTGGCTTATTAGTTGTGATGCGGCTATTAAAAGTATGTCATTATTTTATCTGTTGTCCTTTAGTTTCTTAGAAGCAATGGTTAATGCCCGCATCACAATAATTTTCCCTTATGAGGTAAGGTTTATGTCCCCCTCATACATGGACTAAATTTTATAATTAATAAAAAAGGGTAGTCATCTTATCCAGGGTACTGCCCCTGATTCAAAAATTTTGAAATGAAAAAATAGTTGTGATGTAGCTAAATTCTATCGGATAAAGATCTATTTGGATGAAGGTGTCATTTAATTAGTTAGTGTAATGTAATATGATAAGGACATGGGTAATCTAGTTAGTTCAGTTCAATTAGAATTCTAAATTATAAAGTCAAAGGTGGTTATAGATAACTTATTTGAGTCTTGCTCCTGGAAAACAGAGATATGGGAAGGGAATACATTGAGAAAGAGCATTCATTTTTGTATTTTTAGGGAAGTAACAATGGTTAGTTTTTACCATAACTCTTGTGTGTTTATTGTTGTCTATGATTATTTAATACTTTTGGATATTTTTATTCGAGTGCGAGGGTTAAACACTTCGAGGATCATAAAGCGTTTGAGAACAAAATTTTGTTCGTCAGTGATCACCTGAAAATGCTGAATTTTGCTTAAACAGACCCCAATTGAAATCACCGTACAAAAGAGTAGACACAACTTCAGCATAAATTTGGTGTCTAGGAAATCTTTGTAATAGTTAAAATGGTAGGAAGACGCAATGGAAAAAGTTGCAAAAGGCCAACGATGTTTTTGCCTCCTATATGCTATATAGGATTTGGGAAGTTCAAATAGGACCTAAAATTTTACATACAGGATTCATTATGCTAACTATTTAATTGACCTTAATCTTAAAAAAATATATTTAACTGACCTTTAGAACCTAATGAACAGAATTACAAAAGTAGCTTTTGCACAGTATACTAAGAATAATTGTATAAGTGAAAATTTAGTTGATAAGAAACTAACCTACCTTCACATTATTAAGGAAGATGGAATTCCAACCATTCACAATATGGTTGGACAGCTATGTCCATATCCTCCACGGCTGTCCTCTCAAGCCTCCATCAAATTCGTCGAGGACTTTTATTCTTAATACACCAACAGTTCATTAAAGCCAACGAAATTCAGAAATACATCATTGACTTGCTGTTCAGCTTCAAAATGAAAGCATAAATAGATATTTTGAAGACGAACCACCAAATTCTCATCCTTATTCACAAAAGCCCATCTTGCCTGAACCAATCCTAGTTCAGGATTGTTCTGAAACTTAGATAAGATTGTCATATGAATTAAGTCCTGAAAGGGTAAGTAGAAGTATAAAATTAAGTTTTTGTTCTTGTAGCTCACCTTAAAATGTAGGACTGTTAGCTTAACAAACGAAGTCAGGATTAGCTTATAAATCTGCGTCAAAGATTACGGCAAACTCCTTCACATATTCGCAACTCATAGCAGACCTGAGATTACCAGCCCTATAACCAGTTCTAATGGCATGATGTTGATAAATGAGGTTAACACCCCTTTAACTCCATTTAGCAATCTCAGCCTTTGTTAAACACTAGATGCTCTCATCATTAGAATCATCAAGAACTTGAATTAATATCTGGTCTTTCGGCAAGTAATTTGGTAGACTGTAGAGATGGACTGTTCATACACATGAGCAAAAATATGACAGTTTGTATATAAATTTTTTAATCTCAAACCAAAGCTTCCGCAAATTTAGTTTCATCTTGAACAAAAAGTTATTTAAGATATCAAATTCCTAGCTTCAGAACTAGCCAAAGCCACGCGAAGTAATAATATTCATGGCGTGAAGATAGAGAGTATACTCATTTCAGTATCTTGCCTCTCTTTCGAGAGGAGAGAGAGGCGAGGGAGAATTTAATTTTTTTTAATTCTATTTATTAGCTAAGATTCACGTTTAATAAAAATATTTGCAAAAAAACTAAAATTATTAAATTAAATTATTTTAATTTAATTCTTTCATGTTGAATTTAATATTTAATTTAAAATTAAATTCTTATAAAAATATTAAAATAATGTTAGATTTATTGTTCTAGAAGGTATTTGTACCGCAGCTTTAATTCAGAAGTCGTCGGACCTGTTCAAGGGTGGTCCTCTGGGAACACAACAACCAGAGACTCCGGTATTCAAAAGTTGTCTTTTTGCTCTGTCACGTGTTCAAAATACTTACCGAGATGCCTGGAGCTGCATCTGAAACTTTATTAAGCTGTACATGTACAGAAAAGTTCTTACGTTTTTTCCACAACATGGTACACTAGTTCTTTATCCTCGGTATTAAATTGGCTTTCAATGGATTCTTCATCACCGTGGTGAACTGTTGCTTCTCAGATAGATCCACTTCATCTCCATCCACAGCTTTCCGCTCAAATTTCCATATCAAATTGGCCACGAAATATTCCAAATGAAGCATCGCCAAGCCATACCCTGGACAAATCCTCCTTCCAACTCCAAAAGGCATCATCTTTATCTCTTTGCTTCCTGTTATGTCCACAGCTTCACCTTCACCACCACTCACAAACCTTTCAGGCTTGAATGACATGGGATCTTCCCACACTACTGGATCCCAACCCATGTCTGCTACCATGAAATTGATTGTTCTATTTTTGGGTACTACATGTCCACCCAATTCTATATCTTCAGTCACTGCAAGTGGCATCACGAAATGCCCAGGTGGGTGTCGTCTTAAACCTTCCAAAATGATTGCTTTCAGATATGGCATCTTCTGCAGAACTTCTTCTTCTTTTACTTCTTCTTCTTCACTTTCCACAACCCCTTTGATTTCAGTAAAAAGCTTCTCCTGTACGTGTGGGTATTTGACCAAGTTTGCTACGATCCACTCCAAAGCAGTGGAAGTAGTATCCGTACCTGCGTTGAGGAACTCATTGCACAAAGACAAATTCCTCTTCAATAAGCTTCCTTGACCATTCAGGAAGTTGTACATCTAACAAGGTATCGAAGTAACACAAAACAAGTCTGTCCTTTTCATTTTCAAAGTCTTCCTTGGCCTTAATCTTCCTCTCTCCGTAGATCTTTTTCCTTGCTCTTATCAGAGGAATCAGCACATCTTCTTGGTCTTTCCGCAACCGAAAAAGCTTTGCCCGTCTTTTCCGAAACACGATTTTCATCACACTCGGCCAAAAATTCAGCGTATTGAACTTGCCTGAATTCAACAGCATAGCTGTTACGGATACAATTCAATCGGTAGTAGAGGAATCATTGGCGTCACGAAGGGCAAAAAGGAAGTCGTCTCGTCCTAAGCGGCTGGCAGATTTTATTTGAATGTAATATATTATTTTATGAGTTGTAAAATCTAATTTGGACAAAGTTTAAATACTCCTTCGTGGGTTTTCTTTTCGGTTCTTTCCGACGACGCTTTTGTTGAATCGATAGGGTAGTTCTCTCATCTCTTGCCTATGTTCCTATCTTCTTCTTCTGTCCTCTACGTAAAATTCTTTTAAACCCAAATTTCCTATTTTCTGATTTATTTTCTGATAAACCCAGCGATTGTTACCCACGTTGTAACAATAGCCCGCTCCACTCTCTCAATTTCCTTCACTTGGTTTTGATGAAGTTTATCTCCAAAGCACATGAACACCAACAAGCAAAACATGGCGTACTGAAACTCTTCCACAACCTTACCATAATTTCCAGATTTGGACACCGATTCCAATCGATTCTCAAGCATCTGTAGAACCCAATTACGGGCATGAGAGTAGTCCTTAACCCAAGAAGGATGGAGAATTTGGGAGGTAAGATTTCGGCGAAGGATGCCCCAAGTAGGCCCGTATCGAGCGGAATTAATGGTTTGTATGTTTGTAGACAGAATGCGGGTGATGGCATCGACTTGAATGATTTTGTGGAACTTAGGAGGGCCTGGGCCTGGAGGAAGTTTGCTGGAATGGAAAATAAGTGTAGAGATGGCTTTGACAAGCAGCGAGAGTGCGAGAGAGATTAAGAGAAAGTACATGGTCCCCATCACTAAAAATAAGTGATACGAGATAGGTCCGTCTAGGAATTGGCCTTTTATTCTCTCTGTTTTTCCTGTTAGGCTAATTGTCCGCTTGGATGAGTTTATATCAATAAAGTTTTTGTTAGTAGAGCTTTTATCAGTAAAATTTTTTTTATAAGAGATTTTTTAAAAAGCTAGTTGACTGTTTGACTATTAATTAAAAAAACAACTTTTTAAAAGAGCTTCATACAATAGACTATTTGGCAACAT
>JAOTJB010337002.1:0-12785 GCA_027123815.1 Erythroxylum minutifolium
AAGATCTCGAGGCATTTTGGGTTTGTCTCAAGACACCTATATCAACAAAGCTTTAGAGAGATTTCAGATGACAGATTGTGCATCAACTGTAACACCCATAGTGAAAGGTGATAAATTTAGTTTGAATCAATTCCCGAAGAATGATTTTGAATGGGAACACATGAAGAACATTTCATATTCTTCAGCTGTTGGAAGCCTTATGTATGCTTAGGTTTGCACCATGCCTGACATCGCAGATGTTGTTGGAATGTTAGGTAGATATCAGAGTAACCCAGGTGTTGACCACTGGAAGCTGCAAAGAAGGTTATGAGATATCTTCAGGGCACAAAAGACTACATGCTTATGTATAGGCGAACTAAGAACCTGGAAGTAATTGGATACTTTGATTCAGACTTTGCTGGCTGTATTGATTCAAAGAAATCAACATCTGGTTATACTTTCATGCTAGCTGGTAGAGCTATATCTTGGAGAAATGCCAAGTAGATCCTGATTGCTACTTCCACTATGGAGGTTGAGTTGGTATCATGTTTTGAGGCCACCCCGCTTAGTGTATGGTTGAAGAGTTTCATATTTGGGCTTAGAGTTGTTGATTCAATTTCTAAGCCACTAAGATTGTACTCTGACAACTCAGCTGCCGTCTTTATGGCTAAAAATAACAAAAATGGAAGTCGAAGTAAGCATATCAACATTAAGTATTTAGTCATAAGAGAACTTGTTAAGGAAAGGAAAGTTGTCATAGAGCACATTAGCACTGATTTGATGATTGCAAATCCTTTAACTAAAGATATGCCACTTAAGCAATTTAAGGATCTCGTAGTGCAAATGGGACTTGGTACCATAATGTGATTTTTGTTGTACTTTTGTTGCTTCAATGAAACTCTTGTTTAGTTTTATATTTTCTCATATATTTTGTGCACACATATTTTGATTGGTTTTGAGAAATATCATTTAATTTGGACTTAGAATAAACATATGGTTTATTCATTAAGTTTAAGGGCTAGTAATGAGAAATTATATATATGTAATACATGGAAGATAATACTCACTATAAGAGGACATATCGGCAGGATTCATATATTTGATTTCTTGTTATGTTTGGTGTTGGGTTAAATGGACCAAGTGGAAGAATGTAAGATTTTAAAACTGTTCATATTATAGTCCATTTGCCCATGCTTCATATGCTTCCCTTACACATGCACACGTTAACGCCCATGTTTCATGTGCTTCCTCCTCTGTGATGGGCAGAGGTAATGAAGTGTTTTTTAAAAGCTTGTTTGGTCCCCTATCCTCATATAGCACAAGTAGTACACCATCGATCGTGCTAAAGGGGGAGGATAGAAGATTCAAACACATAGACGTTAAGGATCGTCGGTGGAGCAATGGCTGGAGATATTTATTCTCGGTTGAGCTTTCGTTGCTATATATATGTATATGTATGGTTATTGTGCATGTATCTTTTGCGTAATGTTGTTGTACGAGATGCATGCCATGTATTATAGATTTGCAAAATCAGGTCAAGATCCAGTCTCGTATGTAGCGGAATAATATCGAAACCTTTTCGTATTTTGATTTCCTCAAAACTAAGATCACTTCAATTCTATAAAATGATTAACATATGAATTATAACAAAGTATGAATATTAATTCATAGCTTATTCTAAAGTTTGATTCTTTTCTTGTCGTATCTCACGAACTATTTCCGAAATTGATCTATCTCAATCACCGTAGGCGCACAAGTTTCTGGTTTCTAACAATATCCGCAGAACATATTAAGCCTATTTATAGTAGGTTTTAGACATTATAGTAATTTAATTGAAATTAAATCCTAATTTCAATTAAACTTTAATTATAATTACAAATAATTCTAATTAAATACCAGTTATGCCCAAATAAGATCCAATATCTTAAATTGATCCTTATTTATTAAATATTTCATATTTAATCATAAAGTTTATCAAACTTTACAACTAAGTCCAACTTGATTAAAATATCTTTGCTCTCTTCAACCTATTTTTTATGTGAGATCCATTAGGTTCCTAAATATGTTTGCAGTAGTTATAAATTATAATTATAATTTATAATTAGAATTAGATAGATTAAAACTCCTTTTAATTTATCTTTAATTCTCCAAGTAAACAATTTATAATCATATACCAAGATTGATACTTAGCAACGCATTATGACTACTCAAATATTTAGAAATGTTAAAGTAGTTTTGACTAACCTTTCCGTGCATGATTTTTTTATATAATTTACTCATTTCATCATACAATATTCCAATTAGACATAGAGCACGAAATTAATGTTTACTCTATTTTTAGTCCAATCATATTTGTTCTTTGCCATCAGCTATCGATTTAATTAATGACATTTGTAAACTATTTACAAAACATCAATCCACTTTGATCAAGGATTTTTTGAATTAATACTAATTGAGAACAACGAAATATTCTTTCTAATTACTTTAGGGTGATGAATCATATCTTAATCACATAACTACCTCCATATAATTCATATTATATCCAATGACTACCAATTGAATGACCTATGATTAAATAGGTCATAAGTATTATCAAAACGTAGCAATTCCTATACAAGATAACTTTAGAAACCTCAAGTCAAAGGATCACTTATACAATAATCATAATGAGAATTTCATAAATATACAAGTAATGTTCCAAATGAATTTGTCATATCGGATCTGTTCAGTGAACTTGTTTTCTAACAAGTACCCACACGTCTGTTTAAGTATCTCTATACTTTAACCTATGAAATTGACTACTTTCTTTATAAGGAAAAATATAATATGTTTTAGCCTTTTATGTTTTATTAATGTCTTGTCTGAATAGAACAATAACTAGGAACAATTTAGGAGTAATACATAAATTCAACATGAATCCTATAATTATAATCTCATTATAATTTCATTTGCAATGTATAATTATCATATGAAATTTATCATATGCATCTAAACATGTACAAGATATAGAATACTTTTTAAATTATATTGTCACTAAATTACAACCAAATTGATTAGCTGTAGGCATAAACTAACTCATTATTCAAAATTAGTTGTCGAATTTGTGTAAAAAATTAATCCTTTGAATGTTAAATGCTCGCATTTCTCTAGGAAATTTAAGTTTATTTTCTGATGAAAATATGGTATATTTTCTTTACAACTATGTTTTATCAATTAGATATTATTAAATACAAATTTTATCAACAAAATTAAACGCAAAAAATTCTAAATTACCATTGAGATTGATAAACAAGTTATCTTTAAATTGATGAAATTTTATAAAAAAACTAGAACAAAAAACATGTTTTGCATAACTATATCTATTGCAATTATGTTTGTATTCATTTTATTCCCTTTGATCTTTTTGATGAATATTGCTATGGAAGTATTGGTAGACATAATAGCACTTTAAAAGCTAAGACATGTATACAATCACTATAACAAAGTAGACATTTGGCTATAAAAAAAATATTATCTAAATGTGTAAAAAACGTCACTTATAGTTTTTAGCTATGCTTCTATTTTGTCACCCAAAACATCTCTAAATCTCCATAGCTAAAAACTAAAGGCAATGTTTTCATAAATCATTGCCAATAGTTTTTGGCTACGCTTATTTTTCATAGCTAAATACTATTAGCTATGTTTTGAAAATCGTAGCCAAAAGTTTATAAACATAGCCAAAACTTTTTTAGCTACATTTTCATAAACGGAGTCAAATGTTTTTAGCTACATTTATAAAAACTCTAGATAGTTCACAAAAGATTACAAGATAATATAACATGATACTTAGTAGATAAGGTAAAGAAATTTCCTATGATTGGATTCCCTCGAAGGCTCCTTGCACATTCAAAGGCATCAATTGAAACAGACAAAGATGTTCTTCCAAGAGTTGGTTTATTGACAACATTGTCCAACAACTTCTTGAAAAAGTTGATATCAGAAAAAGTATTTCATTCATTCATACTCTGCAGTTTTAGTTCATCACCGTCTTTAAACAAAATCGGTCTGGTAACTAAATAATAGAATTTCTACCGAAAAACTAACTTCGACACATGGTAATATTAAATATATCAGTATAATATTTGTTCACCCCCTAAGTCAGAGCTTGGTGAATATCACTCAAGTCCAACTTGTAAAGAAAATGCTAAAATAGAGGTGATGTTAGAGATTTAGTAAACATATCTGCAACCTAAAACTTCGAAGGAAGATGGCGTGGAAAAATCAACCCCTGTTTGTTTTTTTCTCGTACAAGATGAAAATCAATTTCTATGTGCTTAATGTGTTCATGAAAAACATGATTTGAAGTTATATGGATAACAGCTTCCTTATCTCACCATAAAGAGATTGGTAGCAGAACCGAAATATGGAAATCATGCAAAAGATAGAGAATCCACTGCAACTCACAAAATGTAGTGACCATGCTTCTATATTCTGCTTCTGCCGATGAACGAGAAATGATATTTTACTTCTTAATTTTCCACGAGATTGGGGAACCACCAAGAAAAATTTAAAAACCAGTTAGACATCATCTAGTATCAATACATGAGGCCCAATCAGCAACACGAAAAGCTTCAACTTCAAATGAGTTTTTGGAAGAGAAAAATAAACCTTTTGAAGGAGAACCTTTGATATAACGTAATACATGCACAACGATATCCCAATGTGATGATCGAGGAGTTTAAACAAGCTGACTAAGCTATTGCACTGCGTAGGAGAGATCTGGATGAGAAAATTGCAAATACAACGACTTGCCCACCAAATGTCTGTATGACTCTAGATTAGTTAACAACTCTCTAATATCAACACTAAATGTATACCCCTTTGGTAATGGTGTAGATGTAGATTAAGAACTACGTAAACTAACATCATGTAAAATGCCTAGAGCATATTTTCTTTGATTGACAGAAATCCCTTGGATAGACCTTGCAATCTCTAATCCTAAAAAATATCTAGCATAACCCAGAACCTTTATAGTAAATTGGTAATGCAAAAATTGTTTCACCTTTTATATCTCCTGTTTTGAAGAGCCTGTAAGATGAACATAATCAATGTAGACAATTAAGCTTAGGAAATAAGATTATGTTTTCTTGATAAACAAATAGTGATCATTTGAGGATTGAATGAACCCAATATTCTGTAACTTTGTCGTGAACTCATGATTCCATTAGCATGATGCTTGTTTCAGGCCATATAACGATCGAAACAATTTGTAAACTTGATGTTTCTAAACTTTAGCATACCCTTTAGGAGGCACCATATATACTTCTTCATCTAGATATCCATGAATAAAAGCATTATTGATATATAATTGATGAAGTGGTCATGAATAAGTTGCTACAACAATCAAGAATATTCAGACGGTGACTACCTTCACAACAAGCAAGAAGCTATCGACTAAATCAATTCCTTCAATTTGATTATACCCCTTAGCAACTAACCTATATTTGCACCTATCAATTTTGCCATCAGGTTTGATTTTTATTTAGTATACCCACTTTGAGCTGATAGCTTTTTTTTCCTAGTGGTAACTCTGTGGACTCCTATGTCTTGTTGTCCTTAAGTGGTTTTAACTCTACATTCATTGCATCTATCCATTCCTATTTTAGTTTAGCTTGATTAAAAGAAAATAACTCTTGAATATTAGACATTGTAGCTAAAAATGATATGTAAGATGTAGAAAAATTGGGTGATTTATGATAAAGGAATGTATTTGGTGAGAGGCTTTTACAGGTAGTGGACGAAGGAATAGATTGTACAGTATTTGAAACAAAATCAGTCAACCATATAGGTGGTTTTTGAACTCTGTCACTTTTCCTCAAATATGACTCTTCATGTATTATCATTGATGGTTCTTGTATTGATGTAGGTGGGTCCAAAGGAGTAAAAGAATTAGTATGTGTCTAAAAACTAGTAGAATGAATGAAAGGATTAATAACATCAGTTTCAAGTAAATTAAAAAGCTTGGGTAGAGAAGTAGTTTCTGTAAGTTCCTGTAACTTATGATAAGGAAAAATATCTTCATGAAACCTAACATCTCTAGAAATAAGAACTTTATGGTTTTGGATATCATAAAGTTTATATGCCTTCTGTACGTGACTATATCAAATAAAAACACATCGATATACCCATATATCAAACTTTCGTTTCTCAGGGTTAGTGTTTGTAGCAAAACAAAGGCACCCAAAACTCCCAAGGTGTTCATAAGAAGGTGGTTTATGGAAAAGAATTTCGTATGGGGTTTTCCAAGATAGTTTAATACATGGGAAACAATTAATTAGGTAAGTTGTAGTAAGGATATAATCGTCCCAAAATTATTCGACAATTGTGATTGAAACATTAAAGCTCTTGCTACTTGTAGCAAATGTTTATGTTTTCTTTCTACCACCCTATTTTGTTGAGGGGCATGAGCACAAGATTGTTGATGTATAATTCCATTATTGGAAAACAACAAAAAACAATCTTGATTTAAAAACTCTGATCTATTATCATTTTGGACATTTTGTACCTTGAGATTGAATCGACTCTGAGTTATTTGAAAGAAAGATTGAAGAATGGAAGGCACTTAAGATTTATTCATTTTTGCCATAGGATAGATATCATAAACATCTAGGTATTCATAATGATTCTTATTCACGGAACAAATGTGAGTGGTTACAATGTTTGAGGGATGTCTAAGTTTGTTGTGCCAAACTACTCCATCTACTACAAAAACTTTATTTGTAAAGGAACAAGGAAAACAACTAGTTTTAGCAACATGGGAATCTATGATATGCTAATCAAAAGAAGAAGGATCGAGTATGTACAATCTGCCTATTGTGTTTCCAATTGCTAGTATGTCATCAGTTTTCAGGTCCTGTAGAAGACAGATAAAAGGTGAATTTTATATGTGTTGTGGTTGTTAACTTGTTGACAAATAACAAGTTAAATTGAAAAATAGGTATATGTAAGGTTTTGGTTAAGGTTAGTTAATCTATTAAGCTTATATCACCTATATGGTGAACAAACTTAACGGTTACATCCGGTAGATAATTGTCAAATTTTAAAGTTTAGGTTATAACTGCAAAATTGAGTAAAGTTTGAGATTTTTTTATAATTAACCTAAATTTTTATATAATAAAATTTATTAGAAAACATAAAATCAAAGCTTGATGAACTCATTGATTCTAAGAATAATGAAGGAATAAATGGAGATGAAGAGGACATCTTTAAATATCTTATGTCTAGAGTTGGGTTTTACCTCACTTATGGAAACAATCTATCATAGTCATAAGTTACCCTAAGAGAAAAACTTTTAATAGATCCTAGTGTCATTACTAGTTTTTTAACTAATTTGTTGAAAAATTATAACAAAATAAAACATAATTCATAATAAAGGAAAGAGAAGCTTTTGTCTTTATTTCCTAATAACAAATAAAAAAAATTGATGGACACTATATAGGACTGAGACAACCAACTGGATATAAAAAAATTAAGAACTCCTTATTTTACTAACAACTCCTTATTTTAATATCAACAAATGATAATTAGATCAGAAAATCAAGCAAAATTATAATAACCATATTAAATTGAATATTAACATTTCTCCCTTTAATTCAATAGGCATTGAAGTCCTATTATTAACCTAAATTTCTTTAACTTTTCTTCATCCAAAGCTTTTCTAAGGATGTTTTTAGCTTGTATAACAGTATAAAAATAGCTCAATACTATCTCCTCCTTTTACTAACTCTTAAACGAAATGCAATTGAATCTCAATGTGCTTTGTTCTGCTCATTGAATTGGATTCCTAAACATTGAAATTGTAGACTTTTTGTAATAAATTACTCTATTTCTATTTATTGGTGCTTCAAATCTTCCAAAATTCTTCTCATCCAAATGGTACGACATGCAATAGTTGTTGCTACATTCAACTTTTGTAATTGACAAGGTTGTACATTTCTACTTCTTTGAAGTCTATGGAATAGCTCTAGACCTAAGGCTACATATGAATCCTATAGTGCTCTTTAGATGATTTGCATAAATTGCCTAATCACTATCTTTGAAAGAAATAAGATTATTAGCTTCTCCCTTCTTGTATATAATGCCAAAAATTTGATGTTGCTTGAATGTATCTGAGAATTCTCTTGACTGCTCCAAAGTGATGTTTATTTGGATTGTGTATAAACCTAGAAATTAGATAAATTACAAAATAATGTTAAGTTTGGTGTGAGTTAAATCTAACAGACCCCCTAACCAAACTTTTGAATTTTTTCTCATTAGCTTTCTTTACTCCATAATCCAAAGATAACTTCTCATTTACATTCAATGGTTTCTTTACTGGCTTAAAACATCATACTATTCTTTTTTTTAATAAATCAACTGCATACTTATGTTGACAGATAAAAAATATCATTCTTATCTTGCACAACTTCTAAACACAAAAAAATAATGTAAGAACTCAAATCTAACTTTTCAAAAGTAAGCATCATGGATTTCTTAAATTCCTTCAACAATACAATAAAATTTCCAATGTAAATAATGTCATCAACTTTCAAACACACAATAATTAAATCAACTCCTTCATATTTAACATATGAAGTAGGCTCAACGAGTGGAATATGCATCAATTTTACTATGCCAAACTTATGGAGCTTGTTTAAGCTTAAAGAGTGTCTTATACAATTTGTTTGCCTTTTCTTCTTGTCCTTCCACCATAAAACCTTCAGGATGCAAAACATAACCAACCTTGACAATTTCTCTATTAAGAAAACTTAATTTTACATCTAGTTGATATACTGACAAGTTATTGTGAGCAATTAAAGCCAATATTATCTGTATTGTGCAAATTGAGGAATAACAATATAACTGACTTTTGTTCATAACCTTTAGATAATCGATAATCGAAGGTTTATGATCGATTACTTAATGGTTGATTAGAAAATGTAATTGAGAAGGGACCTTTTGTATGATTAGTCGATACCCCACTAAAAAAAATTACGTTGTCAAAAGTGAGTAATCAATTAATTGATTATGTCCAAAAAATAGTCATTGTAGTGATTAATTTATGTATGTAATAACAATATATAATAATTTATAACATAAATAAACTATAGTTATTCAAATAAGATAAAACTTATATACAAATGATTCTCCCCTCTTTTTGTATGCCCTGTAAAGAAAATCAGCCTCTCTTACACTTTATTCATGATCATTTTGTTTTTACACATCAGTTGGAATAAGTTATTTTTATTATATATTCAATCTCCATATTGAATTAAATTACAAGATAGCCTACTCTGTAACTGAAAAAATAATTTTCAACTTTAAAACTACTTCCTCAACTAACACTACTACTTTATTTCCACCGTTTCAACTTCTGCTTCATATGCAGAAATATTTCATCAATATCTTTAGCAGTTGTAACATCCCCCCTCAAGTTGGAGGTTTGTGTCAATTATACAAACCCAACTTGGAAAGTAGATTATAAAACATAGGACCATCCAAAGATTTTGTAAAAATAGCAGCTAAAAGTTTCTTAGAAGAAATATACTGAGAATGTATGAAACTAACTTTGTATTTGTCCGAAATAATATGACAATCTATTTCCAAATGCTTCGTTTGTTCTTGAAAAACAAGATTAACAGTAATATGTAAAGCTTCTTAATTATTACAATATAAAGAGATTGGTAATTGAGTAGGAATTTGAAAATCCTATAAAAGATAAGTAATCTACTGTAATTCACAAATTGTTGCCCCCATTCTACGATATTCAACTTCAACAGAAGATTTTGATACTATAGGTTGTTTCTTTGTTTTCCAAGAGATAAAAAGTGAACCAACGAAAACACAATAACTTGTAAGAGAATGTCGTGTAATAAAATAAATTGCCCAATCGACATCATAATATGCTGAAATATAGAAAGAAGACGATGCAAGATAAAATAATCCTTTCGAAGGACATCCTTTCATATATTTTAAAACATGGAAAGCATTTTTCTAGTGAAGAATAGTAGGAGACTGAACATATTGTTTTAATTGTTGTACTAAATGCGTAATATCAGGCTGACTAAATCCCAAATATAATAAACGACCAACCAATCTTCGATATGATGCTGAATCTGCAAGTAGTAGGACATCTTTAACATTAAATTTGTATGTCTTTATAAGAGGAATTTGTTTAGCCTTTGCACCTGAGAGACCAACATCTTCTAAAATATCAAGAATACATTTTTCTAATTAATATACATGCCTTTATATGATCGACCAATCTCTAAACCTAGGATTTGCAGAGCCTAAATCCTTGATAGTAAATTGTTAATGACGAAATTGTTTGACAGCAAAAATATCATCTTCCGAAGCACTTGTAAGAAGAATATCATCTACATAGACAATTAGAGTTAAAAAAGTTAGACCTGTTGTTTTGATATAAAAACAATTTTCATGAGTAGAATCATGGAAGCCAAATTAATAAAGACATAGAGAGAACTCTTGATTCCATTAACTCGATGCCTGTTTAAGTCCATACAATAATTTTTTTAATCTGCAAACTTTTCCATCAAGTTTTTTTATATAACTTGGTGGGGACTCTATATAAATTTCTTTATAAAAATATCCATGTAAAAACGCATTGTTGATATCTAATTGATGCAAATGCCACATCTTCTCTTCTAAAATAGCTAGGAATGTTTTGACTGTCACAACTTTAGCAACAGGTAAAAAATTGTCATAATAAGTTTCCCCTTCTATTTGATGAAAACCTTTTGCTACTAATCGAGCCTTGTATCTGTCCATTGTTCCATCATTTTTGTATTTAACCTTGCATACCTATTTACTACCTATTGCCCTCTTATTAGGAGGTAAATCTATTAACTCTCATGTCTAATTTTTTTCTAAGTCTTCTAACTCGTCCTGCATCGCTTTTGCCAATTCTCATTTTTTCTAACTTATAATATGAACTTTGTTCTTTAATATTTGACATGTTTTCCAAAAACGACATGTATGTAATAGATATTCATGAAAAAATAAACTAGGAATAAGTTGGTGGTATGTGTGTAGATTACTAATGAGTGCTCACAACAGATCTAGAAAATAAGGAACATTGTGTTGAATTTGAAACAAAATCTTTCATCCATAGGGGTTTTTGCTTTGGTATGACACTTTTCCTGGTAGGAAGTTTGTCATTGTTTAATGTTGAATTTGGAGTTTTAATATGAGCATGGGTTGTACGGTTTAAGGAAGAATCAGGTTCAGGAACAAAAATAAGATTAGTTTGAAAAACATCGATAGAATCGAAATGATGAAAACGCGTAATTAGATCATCTAAATCTGGGCAAATTACAAATAAAGGAATACTAGTATCATTTGCAATAGTGTTTTGAAATGGAAAGATATTTTCATAAAAAATGACATCCTTGGAAATAACAATATTTGTAAATTTCTAATAATGAAACTTATACACTTTTTGTCAAACTGAATAACTGATGAAAATAGTTTTGAAGGCTCTAGGTTCAAACTTATCTTTGTGAGGAAATGTATTTGAGGCAAAACATAAACAACCAAAGGTTTTGAGAAAGGATTAATTTGGTTCTCTGTGAAAGATGATTTGACAAAAAGTTTTACAAGAAATAACTGATGAAGTCTTTTTATGATATAAGTAGCTGTGAGAATGGTTTCACCCCGAAAATGAATTGGAACATATGATTGAAACATTAAAGGCCTTATAACTTGCAACAAATGTCTATGTTTTCATTCTACTACTCCATTATGTTGAGGGGTATAAACATATGTTTTCTAATGAATAATGCCTAAAGTAGACAATAAAAATGTACAAGATATACCAATAAATTTCGTACCATTGTCTATCTTTACAATTTTAACAAATATGTGAAACTGGTTCTTGACTAGGATGAAGAAGGTGTGAAATGTTTGAATGATTTGGTGTTTATGCTTAAGTAAAAAAGTCCATGTGTTTCTACTAAAATCATCTATAATGGTCAAATAATAATGGTTTCTATTGATTGAAGCATGTTTATAAAGACCCCATAAATTAACATGAACAAGTTCAAACATTTGATTGAATGAATGGTACTAATTTGGAAAAGTTGTCCACTCTACTTGGACAAATGACAGACTTCATATGGATATTTCCTTTCAATAAAAAGATCCTTTATTCCATTCAAATGCTTCATAACATTCATAGATGGATGTCCCAATCGTTTATGCGAAGGATCAATGGTATTTACAGAGTTAACATGGGGACTTGGATACAATTTTGAGTATTACTATTTTATGGTTTCAGGACGATAAGAACTGGAATCTAGAATATACAATCGTCCTATCACTTTCCCTACTGCAAGCACTTCACCAGTCATTAAGTCCTATATTATGTAGAAAATAGGTTGGAAGTTAAACTTCATATGAGCTGTAATGGTGAGTTTATATACAGCTCAAAGATTGAATTTGAAAGAAGGCATATGTAATTAATCAATCAAGGTTAATTTTTCATTTAACTGATGTAACACCCCACTCCTGCTGGACCCGAACCCGATATCGATAGTGGTATCCGAATCCGTGCCCCGCGAGGGTGACGTGTCACATCACTTAACACTTAAACTTCGGTATACATTTTTTTCTAAACCACAAACAGAAAATCAATAACAAAAACGATTCACTTTGTTTTGTTAACCACAAACTGAAAAGCAATAACAAAAACGGTCCACTCTGTTTTATAACTATTTGATACAACATAAATAAAATCAACAGAAACTTTTATTTGCCACTTGGGCCCATTT
>JAOTJB010337052.1:0-12783 GCA_027123815.1 Erythroxylum minutifolium
TGTTCTATGATTGAATTTACTAGGTGTTTATTGGTGAACTCTCTTGCAATTGAATCTTGATAAATCTTGATTTTCTTAAAATTCTTGAATTGCTCTCTTTAATCTAGCTTTTGATTTTAATTGTTTTCTTGCTTGAATTTCACATAAAACCCCCAAAGAATCGTGTGTGTGTGTGAGTTTTCTTTTCGTGATTTGTTCTCTTATTTTTAGCTTAGTTTTGCATCTAGTTAATTCACTTTCATTCTTGCTTTTAAACACTCTTGTTTGCTTTAAAAAAATTAGTGCTTATTTTATAGTTCTCTGTGGGATCGATATCTTACTTGCCTATACTACGTGTGTAGAATTTTAGGGTTTAATTTGTAGGACTAAACAACATCCTGTCAATTATGCTTCCTTGTGGTGGGAGAATTTTAGGAAGAAGAGATAGAGGGAACAGAACGTGAGAGTGAGATCTTGGGATAAGTTGAAAAGGTTGATGAAGAAGAGGTTCTTGCCTGACAATTACAAACAAGTCCTCTACTTAAAATTGCACCAACTTAAGCAAGGGGATAAAAAAGTGGAAGAGTATATAGGAGAGTTTGAAGGCCTTATGATGAGAAGTAATATTCCCGAAGTAGAAGAATAAACCATTGCACAGTTTTTGGGTGGATTACAAAAGGAAATTGCTCTCAAGGTGGAACTACAACCTTATCATTCCTTTAAAGATATTTGTAAGCTAGCCAACAAAGTGGAGAAGCAATTGCAAAGCCTACAACTTTCAGCTCCTAAGACTTACAAGGGCAGTCTTAACTAAAAGGGTTCCTCATCTTATTCCAAGGCTTATGTTTCCAACAAAGATAAAGCTAAGGAAAAGGTGAATGATACTCCTAAGGAGAAGCCATGGTTTGTGAAGCACAAAGGCAATCGAGGTGCTTTAAAAGATAAGAAGTGTTTCAAATGACATGGTTATGGCCACCTACAAGCTAATTTTAATAACAAGAGAGTAATGACAGCCAAGGAAATTGAAGAAATTGAAGAGGCTATCTGAGAGGAAGCAAGTAAGAGAGAGGAATATGAGAGTGATGAAGAGATAGTTGAAGAAGCTAATGTTGGAGAAGTCTTAATTTTGAAGAGAGTATTACATACACAAATTGATTCTCATTAAGAACAAGGAAAGAAATTGTTCCAAACTCAATGTACCATAAAAGAAAAGGTGTAATCAGTCATTGTAGATAGTGGGAGCTATCCTAATGTTACTTCCGCCACTCTTATGGAGAAATTAAATTTTCCTACCCTTATCCATGCCCATCCTTATAAACTACAATGGTTGAATAATGGGAGTACAATACTGGTCACTAAACAAGTGGTGGTGCCTTTCTCTATAAACAAGAGTTATGTTGATGAAATGTTATGTGATGTGATGCCCATGGATGCATGCAACTTGTTGTTGGGGAGACCATGGTAGTATGATAGGGAGAAAGAACACCTACACCTTCAAGTTCAATAAGAAAACCATCACTTTAGCCCCTTTGTCACCTAATCGAACACTTCCACCCTCCCCACCACCTAAACTCGAAACCATATTAAAGAACCTTTTCCTAAATGCCAACTAAGTGGAAAAACCATCAACAAACACCAACCCATCCTAACCTTACTCATAACCAAGAGGAGAGAAGTCATGGAGAGTGAACCCCATCCATTAGTCAAACTATTACTCCATAAATTCCAAGATGTTTTCCCTGATGAGTTGCCACTCGAATTACCACCATTGAGAGGTATTGAACACCATATAGATTTGTTACGAGAGCACCCTACTAAACAAACCACCGTATAGATGCAATCCGAAAGAGTTTAAGGCGTTGCAAAAACAAGTGGATGAATTGATTCAGAGAGGATTTGTGAGGGAGACTATGAGTCCTTGTTCAGTTCCCACCTTGTTAGTGCCAAAGAAAGATGGGAGTTATAGGATGTGTGTTGATAGTTGAGCCATAAATAACACCATCAAGTATAGGTACCCCATACCTAGGCTTGATGAGTTGCATGGGTGCAATATTTTTTCCAAGATTGATCTTCGAAATGGATATCACCAAATAAGGATGAGAAAAGGAGATGAGTGGAAGACAACCTTCAAAACCAAAGGAGGAATTTATGAATGGATGGTTATGCCATTTGGACTTTCAAATGCACCAAGCACCTTCATGGGATTGATGAACAAGGTACTGAAACATTTCTTAGACAATTTTGTAGTGGTTTATTTGATATACTTGTGTATAGTCATTGTGAGAGTGACCATGTGAGCCATCTTAGACACGTGTTTGAAGTATTGAGGAAGCAAAGGTTGTATGCCAAGATGGAGAAGTGTGAGTTTTTTATGAAGAGTGTATGTTTATTGGGTATGTCATGTGGGAAATGGTATTATAGTCAATGCAAAGTGAATGCAATTCAAAGTTGGCCAGAACCTAGATCCATAAGTGATGTTAGGAGTTTTCATGGTTTGGCATCATTTTATAGAAGATTTGTGCCAAAGTTTAGCACACTTATGGCTTTCTGTGATTGAATGCATGAAGAAGGGCAGTTTTGAGTGGAATAAAGAAGCAAATGAAGCCTTTGAGATGATTAAGAGAAAGCTTTGCGAAGCACCCATTCTAGCCTTACCTGATTACAACAAAGTTTTCAAAGTCGAATGTAATGTAAGTGGGGTTAGAATTGGGGCAGTACTTACTCAAGATACGAGGCCATTAGCTTAATTTAGTGAGAAGGTCAATGAATCATAGAGGAGATATTGTATGTATGACAAGGAGTTTTATGCCATTGTCAGAGCCGTAGACCATTGGAGTCATTACTTAAGGCCAAAATAGTTTGCATTGCATTCAGATCATTAAGCACTCAAGTTTATCAATGGCCAACATAAATTAAACTTAAGGCATGCCGAATGGGATGAGTTTCTTCAATCCTTTTCATTTATATCTAAGTATAAGCATGGGAGTACTAATGTGGTGGCTGATGCGTTTTCAAGAAGGTACTCAATTCTTACCATTCTAGATGCTAGAATACTTGGGTTTAGTATGTTGAAGGATCATTATAAGTTTGATGAGGAGATGTCATCAATCATGGCTAAATGCAATAAGAGTAATTTCGAAGATTATGTGTTGCATGATGGATTTTTGTTTAAACGCAACAAACTTTATGTGCCTAATTGGAGTTTTAGAGAATTAATTATTAGGGAAGTGCATAAAGGAGGACTTGCTGGTCATTTTGGGATAACTAAGATTTGGAAATTCTTAAGGAACAATTTTATTGGCCAAAGATGCTTAGGGATGTGCAAACCATTATGGATAGGTGTGGTATTTGTCAAAGAGCCAAAAGCCATTTTAAACCTGATACTTATACTCCATTGCCAATTCCATTTCAACCATGGGAAGATTTAAGCATGGACTTCATTATTGCCTTGTCGAGAACTCAAAGAGGTAAAGATTCTATCTTGGTTGTTGTGCATAGATTCTCAAAAATGGCACATAATATGAAATTGTGGAATATTAAAAAATTACCCAATATTTTTCTTAATTCACCACTTAGTCTTCAACCAAGAAGAAGATTCAAACAAAAAGAGAAGAACAAAGTTTTTTTCAAAAGATTTGTAACCCAACCCTCAAGAACATGCATAACCCAATTCAAGCAAATTTGAATTGAATGACACAAGATTGAAAGATGAACAACAAATAAAGACACCACTAATTGATGAAACAAAATCAATTAGATAAGTCGTATACAAAGCATGAAAACCGTGAAATGCATTCTAATTATTCAACAAAATTAATAATAAGGATAAAACTCACAAAATAAAGTTATAAAATTTTGTCCCCTAGTAATAACTGGACCTCCCTATATATATAGGAGAGGGGTTGATTGAAAGTTAAGGAATAGGATTCACTTTAAACCTATAATTACTTAGCCTATTAGGAAACTACCTTTTAGGAAACAAGATCTACTAAGAAACTAACTTTTAGGAAACAAGATCTACTAGGAAACTAAATTTTAGGAAAGAAGACCTACTAGGAAACTAAGTTGTAGGAAGCACTCCACCTTATAGGATTTGGTAAACTATCCCTTACAAAGAAGGAAATCTACTAATAGTAAATTTGCCCATTAGCCTTATTTTTCAAGTTAGGTTGGCCCAACTTCTTCAAGACTTATTAAGTGGACTTTCTTGGACTCCTTAATTGAGGCAACTTGGATTTGGGCTTGAGAATGGACTTCTTTAATTAAATTATTCAAAGCCCCTTGCATCCTTTTTGTCCTAGCCCTTTTCATAGACTCAAACAATAGCCACAAGTGGATGCGACATCACTAGCCTTTTGATCCCTATCATTCCCTCCTTCATTAGAAGAATTCGTCCTCAATCTAATAGATCTTTGTCAAGAATTTCATTACCTTAACGTTGTAGCTCTTTTGTCTTCTGAGATTTAGCTCAATATGATGGTCGGCTGGGAATGCTCAAACTAGGTAGTAAATCAATTTGGTGCTAATTCCTCGAAGTGGTGGAAGCCCCTTTGGCGTCTCTTCAAGGAAGATGTCCTTATAATCCTACAAAATATTTTTAACCTTAGTGGGTAAATCATTGGGTAGTTCATTAGTAGCAAAGTTGTTTTCTTGATAAATCATAAGGACAAAAGGCATATGAGCGGAAATAGCCCTATCTACATCTCTCACACTCACATAAAAGATGCCTTTTTTTCTCAGTAGCTTTTGGCTTTTCACTCTTTCACTCAACTTGCATTTCCTTTTCTTCTCTCCTCTCACTTGATTTTTATGGCTCACCTTGTCTTTTCTCTCTCTCTTCTCTCAATTTGATTTGTGCACCTACAACCTCTTTAGGGAGGGAATGATGGAGAACCATGGGCATGTGAAAGACAAGAAGAGAAGCATACATGGTGTGATCCACCTTAAGGAAGTCTGGGACATGATTTGCTTGCAAAAGGAGGCTTAGGAGCTAAAATTAGATTAGATTTGAAGTCTGATTTTGCAAGGCAAGGGGATGAACGAAATTCCCATATCAAAGGCCCAACATTCAAGTTTAATGTTCCTAAAGATCCATTACAAGAAGTTGGAGGCCCAATGACAAGAGCTAAGGCCAAACCAATGAAGCAAGAATTGAATTGTTTGATCAAAGATCTTCAAGAGAAAGAGCCATGTTGTTGAGTCAGATTTCATCTCATAAAGGTCCAAGAGGCATTGTCTTACTGATTGAAACCCAACATGCATTGTCTAAAGGCCCACATAGAGTCCAATTGGGAGAACTCACTTAAAATATCATGTGACAACCATGTGACACTTAAAATAAGGAGAAGGATATGATCTATAAGGTCCAATATGTTTAGATCATGTTTTAAATAGTTTCCTTTTTTGTTTTTCTTGAAATAAGATCATTTAGTCAACACCTTTCTAAGTTTAATTTGTTTCCTTTTAGGGATTGATTTGTTTCCTTTTATTTAGTTTCTTCTTTAGGGCATTATGTTAGGAAGCTTTTCCCATAAATAGGTACCCTCTATGTACACTGAAGGGGATTTTGTCATTCAGGAATAATATTGAGTATTATTGAGAGCATTCTTGCTTTCTTTGCATTCTTTGAGAATACTTGACTTATTGAAGGAGTGGTCTTCTTTGTGACGTCCCAAGGTTAGAGTTCTAAGAGACAAGTTCTCTTAGGGTTCCTTCCATTGACCAACATTCTTGCTAGAGTTCTAAGAGACAAGTTCTCTTAAGGTTTTTTTCATTGACCAACATTCTTCTAACCCCTTTTCTCTTTGTTTTCTATTTCTATCTTCTCAATTTTGTTTCTTGTCCTTCCGTGTGTGTTTGATTCTAGCCATTCCTAGGCATAGTTCCATCTTGTTGAAGGTTCTCTAAGACAAGTTCCTATTAGGTCTCCCATCATTTGGTATCAGAGCACTTTGGTTGCTAGATTTCAAATGACTATCTTTTTATTGTTTATTTTCGTTCTTCTTCTCTATCCCTTTTTTTTATCCACTGTTTAGTTCACTTTTTTGTTTGAGTTTTTGGCTGAATAATAGGTATTTCAAGTTCAGAATATCCTTTTTCTCCTCATTTTAGAATCATTCAAATCTAAGATTTTTAAAGTAAGTTACACTAAGTCAAAATTTGAGAGTGTCCAACCTCTAAAAATTGCTTTACATTTTTTTGTTTCCATATTTATTTGTGTGAACTTCATATTATTTGAAAAAAAGAAGCAGAAGTCAACAAAAAGAGAGAAAAAAGAAATTTGTCAAAAAAAGAAATTCTTCAGAAAAAAGAAAAAAGAAGAAAACAATCAAAGTGTGTGTTATAGTTTTTAGAGAACTGGAGTCCAAGTTTGCTACTTTCTTAATTGCAAGCAAATAAAGAAAACATCTTTCCTATTGCAAGTACTTTCCTATCTTGTATTGCTTGGAACTTGCTTACTTCCTATTTGCTTCACTTTCTTATTTCAATTACTTTCCTGTCTTGCCTTTAGTTTCTTGTTTTATTTCTTGCCTCATTCATCTTTCTTTAGATTCAAGTTTGAATTTCCTTGAGGTAATTACTTCCTTAATTAATTCCTTATACTATTTTTCCTTTACTTGGATTCCAAGTTTTTCCACTTTTCCATCATTTTTCTGCCTTAATACTTTTAGTGCTAACCTCCATTTTGATTTTTCTTCTCTTATTTTTAGAATTGCTGAGCCCTACTTTCCCTTCAAGTCCCCTTCCCCTTTGCATATTCGTCTCCTTTACCTCTTCTTCTTTATTTTCCACACCCTGTTTCCCCTTTTGGATTCTTTGAGAATTTTATTTTAGGATTCTAGTCTTAGAAGCCACTTGGTTTGATTGCTTCTATTTGATTGTGTCTTGTTTCGAATAACAATGCTATAGAAAGCAAATTGAGTGGTAAAAGGCAAGAGTGTTTGCATTATATTAAAAAGCCAATTTTTGTATGATACACAAGTTGTTTGGCATCTTTTGACTGTATACACGTGAGGTTGAGTGGTGAGGTCCATATTGTTTTTTGTTATTCACTAACATTTACAGTTCATAAACATGTCCCAAGAAGATGAATCATATGAACAAGATCTCAATGTTTTTATGAAGGCTGTGCAAGATCAATTCCAGAGGTTTAATGCTAGGTTAGATGACATCCGATCCACGTCAAACTCCAAAGGTCCTAGAAGGACATTCCATGAAGAAGATGAAGATGTGCAATCCAAGGATCAAGGCCCCAATAGTAGGTGAGGGAAGCCCATGATTTGCTTGCAAAAGGAGGCTTAGGAGTTGAAATTGGATCAGATTTGAAGTCTGAATGTGCACGGAAAGGGGCTGAACGAAATTCTCATATCGAAGGCCCAACATTCAAGTCTAATGTTCCTAAAGATTCATTACAAGATGTAGGAGGCTCAATGACAAGCTAGCGCCAAAGCAATGAAGCAAGCATTGAATTGTTTGATCCAAGACCTTCAAGAGATAGAGCTCATATTGTTGAGCTAGATTTCATCTCATAAAGGCCTAAGAGGCATTGTCCTACTCCTTGAAGCCCAACATGAAGTGTCCAAAGGCCCACATGGCATCCAATTGGGAGAACTCACTTAAAATACCTTGTGATAACCATGTGCCACTTAAAATAATACGTGATCTATAAGGTCCAATATGTTCAGATCATGTTTTAATTAGTTTCCTTTTTTTATCCTTAAAATAGGGTCATCTAGTCAACAACTTTCTAAGTTTATTTTGTTTCCTTGTAAGGATTGAATTGTTTCCTTTTACTTAGTTTCTTCTTTAGGACATTAAGTTAGGAAGTTTTTCCTATAAATAGGCACCCTTTACATACTTTGAAGGGGATTTTTTCATTCAGAAATAATATTGAGTATTCTTGAGAGCATTCTTGCTTTCCTTGCATTCTATGAGAATACTTGACTTATCGAAGAAGTGGTCTTCCTTTGTGGCATCCCAAGGTTAGAGTTCTAAGAGACAAGTTCTCTTAGGATTCTTTTCATTGACCAACATTCTTGCTAGGATTCCAAGAGACAGGTTCTTTTAGGGTTCTTTCCATTGACCAAAATCCTTCTAACCCCTTTTCTCTTTGTGTTTTATTTCTATCTTTTCAATTTTGTTTCTTGTGCTTTCATGTGTGTTTGATTCTAGTCGTTCCCGGGCATATTTTCATGTTGTTGAAGGTTCTTTAGGACAAGTTCCTATTTGGTCTCCCATCATTTGGTATTAGAGTGCTTTGGTCGCTAGATCTCAAATCACTATCCTTTTGTTGTCTATTTTCGTTCCTCTTCTCTGTCCATTTTTCATCCACTTTTTGTTCACTTTTTGTTTGAGTTTTTAGGTGACTATAGGTATTTCTTCAAGTTCAGAATCTCTTATTTCTCTTTGTTTTGGAATCATTCAAATCCATGCTTTCTAAAGCAAGTTACACTAAGTTGAAAGTTGAGAGTGTCCAACTTTTGAAAAAAATTGGAAGTCAAAAAAAGAGAAAAAAAGAAATACATCAAAAAAGAGAAAAAAGAAGAAATTAGTCAAAAAGAAAAAAGAAAAAAGAAAATCGTGAAAAAAGGAAGAAAACAATAAGAGTGTGTGTGTTGCAATTTCTAGAGAAGTGGAGTTCAAATTTGCTACTTTCCTAATTGCATTCAAGTAAAGATAACATCTTTCCTATTGCTTGAACTTGAATTGTAAGTATTTTCCTATTTTGTATTGCTTGGAACTTGCTTACTTTCCTATTTGCTTCACTTTCCTATTTCAGTTACTTTCCTATTTTGCCTTTAGTTTCCTATTTTATTTCTTGCCTCATCCATCTTTCTTTTGCTTCAAGTTTGTGACTTTCGTTAAGGCAATCACTTCCTTAATTCATTCTTTATACTATTTTTCCTTTACTTGGTTTCCAACTTTCTTCACTTTCCTATCATTTTTCTTTCCTTTTGCATATTTGTCTCCTTTACTTCTTCTTTATTTTCCACACCATATTTCCCCTTTTGGATTCTTTGAGAATTTTATTTTGGGATTCTAGTATTGGTTGCCACTTGGTTTGATTGCTTCTATTTGTTTGTGTCTTGTTTCAAATAAGGATACTATAGAAAGCAAGTTAAGTGGTAAAAGGTAAGAGTGTTTATAGAAAAAAGGCAATTTTTGTGTGATACACGAGTGGTTTGGCATCTATTGAGTGTACACACATGAGGTTGAGTGGTGAGGTCCATATTGTTTTTTTTGTTCACTAAAATTTTGCAGTTTATAAATATGTCTCAAGAAGATGAATCATATGAGCAAGATCTCAATGTCTTTATGAAGGTTGTGCAAGATCAATTTCAGAGGTTGAATGCTAGGTTGGATGACATCCAATCCACGTCAAACTCCAAAGGTACTAGAAGGACGTTCCATGTAGAAGATGATGTTGTGCAATCTGAGGATAAAGGCCCCAACACTAGGAGAGGCAGACAACCTCCTTCTCGTAATGAACATGACAACATAGCATTGAAAATCCCTTCTTTTCAAGGAAAAATGATCCTAAATTGTATTTAGAGTGGGAGCGAAAAATAGAACATGTATTTAAGTGTCATAAATATAGTGATGAGAAAAAGATAAAACTTGCTGCTGTTGAATTTTATGACTATGTTAGTATTTGGTGGGATCAATTGCAAGTAAATAGAAGGCGGAATCATGAAAGACCAATACGCACATGGCAAGAAATGAAAGTCATCATGAGAAAGCGTTTTGTTCCAAGTCATTACTATCGAGACTTGTTCAAGCGGCTGCAAATATTGAGGCAAGGATCTATGAGTGTTGAAGAGTACCACCAAGAGATGGAGATCATCATGATTAGGGCCAATGTTGAGGAAGACATGGAAGATACCATGAGAAGATTTCTTGATGGTTTGCATACCTAAAATTGCTTCCATTGTAGAGTTGCAAAATTTCCTTGACATGGATGAGTTGCTGCATAAGGCCATCATGATAGAAAAGCAATTAAAGATCTAAAATGGTGTTATAGGTCGAGTTCCTAGAAGAAAAGTTGAAGGAGTCCAAAAGTTTCTTCAAATCCAAGCCAAAGGAGGAAAGTAAGCCTAAATTCTCTACTCTAAATCCTAAGGGTAAACATGATTCTAAACCCTCTTCTTCTTCTAATCCTTCTTATAAAGTTAAGTGCTTTAAATGCCAAGCTTTTGGTCATATTGCTTCGCAATGCCCTAATAAAAGAACTTTTGCTTGCGAATGGTAATGTTGCTAGTGAAAGTAGTGACAGTGATGATTTTGATGATGTGCTTCCATTGACGGATGCTTCCGATGTTGATTGCGATGCTGAAGTTGGTGAAACCCTTGTGGCTAGGCGTGCTCTTAATATCCAACCAAAAAAAGGTCTTGAACAAAAGCAACGTGAGCACATCTTTCATACAAGGTGTCTCATTAATGGTAAAGTTTGTAGCATGATCGTAGATGATAGAAGTTGTACTAATGTTGCTAGCACTTTACTTGTTGGAAAGCTTAATTTGCCTATTTTGAAACATCCAAGAACATATAAATTGCAATGGCTAAATGATTTTGGTGAGGTGAAAGTCACCAAACAAGTGATGGTTGCAATTTCTGTTGGAAAGTATCATGATGAAGTTTTATGTGATGTTGCACCTATGTATGCTAGACATGTTTTGCTTGGTAGGCCTTGGCAATTTGATAGGAAAGTTAGACATGATGCATACAAAAATTGATATTCTTTTCCTTTCCATGGTAAAAATATTGTGCTGAAACCTCTTAGGCTGATTCAAGCTTATGAGTATCGAGTGAGGATTGAGAAAGAATTCAAATTGAGAGCAAAAGAAAAGAAAGAGAGAGAGGTTGAAAAGAAAGAAAAAGAGAGAGAAAATATAACAAGTGGGAAAAATAAAGAAAAGAGAGTGACTTTATTTGCTGGAAGAAGTCAGATCAAAAGAGCTTTAAAATATGAAGAATCTTATATACTTTTATATAAAGATGTTTTCTTAACTATTAATGAGCTTAATCCATCTTTGTTGTCTAATGTTTTGTCTTTGTTGCAGGACTTCAGCGATTTATTTTTAGGGGACATTCCCGATGGATTGCCCCCTTGGAGAGGCATTGAGCACCATATATAGACTTCCTTCTCGAAGCTTCAATTCTGAATAAGCCCGCATATAGAGCCAATCCGGAAGAAGCTAAGGAGATCTAAAGACAAGTTGAAGAGCTTATGAAAATAGGATTTGTGAGAGAAAGCTTGAGCCCATATGCTGTGCCAGTTATACTTGTACCTAAGAACGATGGAAAATAAAGAATGTGTGTTGACTACAGAGCCATCGATAAAATCATAGTGAAATGTCATTACCCTATCCCTCATTTAGATGATATGCTTGATGAGTTACATGGTGCTTGTGTATTTTCTAAAATTGATCTTAGAAGTGGGTGCCATCAAATTCGCTTGAAAAAGAGTGATGAGTGGAAAACTGCTTTCAAAACTAAGTTTGGGTTGTATGAGTAGTTAATTATGCCTTTTGGCTTGACTGATGCACCTAGTACTTTCATGAGTTTGATGAATCATCTGTTTTGTTCATTTATTAGAAAGTATGTGGTTGTCTATTTTGATAACATTCTAGTGTATTCCAAGAGTTTAGATGATCATGTGAAACACCTACATGATGTGTTTGGACTTTTAAGAGAAAATAAGCTTTATACGAATTTAGAAAATTGCTCCTTTTGCATGGAAACTGTTGTGTTTCTTGGTTTTATTATAGGTGCTAAAGGACTTCAAGTTGATGAAGAGAAAGTGAAGGCAATTAGAGAAAGGCCAACTCTAGAGAATGCAAATGAAGCTCGAAGCTTCCATGGCTTGGCGAGCTTTTATAGGAGAATTGTGAAGGACTTCTCTACTGTCGTTGCCTCTTTGAATGAATTGGTAAAAAAGAATGTGATTTTTAAATGAGGTGATTCACAAAAGGTTGCTTTTAACACCTTGAAAGAAAAATTGACTAATGCTCTCTTTATTCTTCCTGATTTTTCTAACATTTTTTAGATTGAATGTGACACTTCTGGTATAGGATTGGTGTTGTTTTAATACAAAATTCTAAACCCATTGCTTATTTTAGTAAAAAACTTAGTGGTGCTGCTTTAAATTACTCCACTTATGATAAAGAGTTGTATGCTTTAAAAAGGTCTTTAGAGACTTGGCAATATTATTTGTCACCAAAAGAATTTGTCATTCATTATGATCATGAAAGTTTGAAATTTCTAAAGTCCCAAGGTAAATTGAACAAGAGACATGCAAGGTGGATGGAATTTATTGAAACTTTTCCTTACGTTATTATACATAACCAAGGGCAAGAAAACATTGTGGCTGATGCTCTTTCTAGAAGATACTGCCTTCTTACCTCTATGCATGCTAGATTACTTTGCAGAAATTTGGAAATCTTGTGAAAAACATGGTATTGATAATTTCTATAGATTTGATGGATTGCTATTCAAAAAAGATAAACTTTGCATTCCATCTTGATTTATGTGTGAATTACTTGTTAGAGAGACACATGGTGGTGGATTGATGTGTTGACCCCCGAAAATTTTTTCATTAAATTAAGCATAATAGTTCATGGAATAAATGCATAAGAATGAATTAAGGGCATTTTTGGCACGTAACTTATGTACCAAAAGAGCCTAAGCTTATAAGTAAGGGTAAATTGGACTTTTGGAACTCATTAAAGGTACATTGGGAAAAAGGAATTGTAGACTTGTATCTTAGGAGAGTGGAAAACGTGTATGGTAGAGAAAAGAAGAGAA